>JZLH01S0145820.1:0-16645 GCA_001188425.1 Eucidaris tribuloides | reverse complement strand
ATATTCCCAGCTAGAATTCCCAAGGGCAGTATAGGAACCCTAACAGGCCTTTAATAATGTCAATTTTGTTGGAAATTCTCAAGTTCTTTGAGTACTTCATGCATTGGGGTAACACTTCGGATGTTTTGAACTGACTGATATAAACATTTCAAGAGTTTAAATGTATACATAACACATAACATTACTTGGGCTTCCATAAAATGTCCCTCTCTATAATGCAAATAAATAAAAAAAAGAAAAAAATTACCTGTATATAAGTGGATTATTGTGTCAAATAGTACAATACACAATGTTCAAAAGACTACTTGACCACTATTGTTGGTGTAAAACAGTTTAAATATTGTTTAAAACTTGTTAAAGACACTGTATAACAGTGTTTTCAGTTTTAAAAAATCTGAGCTGCATGATTCCCCATGTTACCAGTGTCTCTGACATGGTCTAAAAATGAAGCCCTGAAAAAATTGCAGTTTAAAACGACCAGTAAGTGCTTTAAAAAAGTAAAAATCATTGAGAGACCATTCCAGCTTTTCCCCATAGGCTGCTGTGTTGCAGAATTTCCTATCGCCCGATAGGAAATTAATGTGCCAATTTGTATCTGCACATATTTTACTAGTGACAGCATAACTGTCCAAACTTTTGTGTTCTAGGGTGTTTATTTATCCATTCAAACACTGTCAGATATGTCAGATAGCAAAGTTCGACAATTTTTTAAACGTGTCTTCCACAGTGTTATATAGTGTCTTTAAGTGTGACCATTATTTTTCGTTGGAAAAAATCAAAACAATCTGATTTAAATCATAAGAATCCGATTTAAATAAAAAAAAAATCCGATTTTTTTTTAGATTTTTAAAAAAAAATCAAAAAAATCAACAACCCTGGTTTCTGCATTCTTCAAGCTCCAGCCCGATCAGAGGCTCTGCCCGGACACTTTTCAATCTCCTGCCCGATTCGCAGCTTCTTCAAACCGAATTTTCTTCAAGCTCGTGACCCATTATAACCATTATCAGCTTTTACCCACATTTTTCTTGAGTGCCTGCCCCGCCTCTTTCTATCAGAAATATAGCTCCGCTCGATTGTGATCCAAATTTCTGGAAACTGAAAGGCAAAACAAACACTTTACAAAAACGATATTCAAATTATAATTTGTTTAATTAGCAAAAATTACGAATCGAAAGTCAATGAAATACAGATTATATATTGGGGCAGAAACTGTACATTTTTGAAGGTGGAATTCAATTTTTCTCACACTGGGAGGGAGTAACAGCATCCCACACTCTTCCCCCATGTTTATATAGTCCTATAGGTCTTTTAGTCTTATTTTACATCTCTTTATAACGCACATTTTTTGAAAGCTAAAAGGCATTTTCTCACAAAGAGGGAGCCCGTCTCAGCCATGTTCAGGGGGAACCCTTTCACGGCCTCCCCACATTTTCTTTCAGATCTCTTTAAAGGCAAAGTTCACCCTGACGCCACGTTGATTTTATTAAAAGAAGAAAAATTAGAGAAACATATTAATGAAAGTTTGGCGAAAATTCACCAAAGAATAACAGAGTTATGGAAATTTTAAACTTTTAAATTTGTGACGTCACATGCGAGCAGCTCCCCATATATCGTGTAATATGAATTCCATAAAAGTGCCGTTTTCTCAGAAATTTGAAAATGATTTTACCTGCATGTGCATTCAATATATTATCAGAAATATTATTTCATTCATGCGACAATGAAAAAAACCCCATTCAATTATCATGAACTATTAAAAAATATCAATTTATGGAATTTGACATGATATGGGGAGCTGCTCGCATGTGACGTCACAAATTTAAAACTTTGGAACTTCATAACTCCGTTATTCTTTGGTGGATTTTCGCCAAACTTTCATTGATACGTTTCTCTCATTGTTCTGCTTTTATCAAAACCAACTTGATGTCAGGGTGAACATTGCCTTTAGGAGTTAAAAGCACTCTAATTAGCAAATATTACAAAGTGAAGGTCAATGAAATCACTATGGGCAAAAATTGCACTTCTTTTGAAGGTGAAAATATACGAAATTTCCTCACCCAGATCCTCGACCAGGATTTTTAGGCTTTATATTCAGTCTTTTTACAATTTAGTAATGAATATCACCTCTTACTGCAACATGATTTGATAAATGCCCGAATTCAAGGGCTAAACGGCATTTTTTTCCTGAGAGGGGTCTAGTTGCATCAACTACCTTCTGCATTCAGCCTGCAGTGGGACCCCTTTCTCGCCCTCCCCACGTTTATTTTTTCTTAAAGACACTATACACTGTGGAAGACCCGTTTAAAAAATTGTCGAACTTTGCTATCTGACATATCTGACAGTGTTTGAATGGACAAATAAACACCCTAGAATACAAAAGTTTGGACAGTTATGCTGTCACTAGTAAAATATGTGCAGATACAAATTGGCACATTAATTTTATATCGGGCGATAGGAAATTCTGCAACACAGCAGTCTATGGAGAAAAGCTGGAATGGTCTCTCAATGATTTTCCCTTTTTTGAAGCACTTAATGATTGTTTTACACTGCAATTTTTTCAGGGCTTCATTTTGAGACTGTATCAAAGAAACTAGTAGCCGGGGGAATCATGTAGCTCAGATTTTTTAAACTGGAAACATTGTTATACAGTGCCTTTAATTTAGAGTTGGCTATACCTCCACCCCTTCCCCGCAGCACAATTGAAAACAATTGCGAATATTCGAGCTTTAATCTGATATTTGGGCAAAAAATGCTGTAACCCCCTTAAAAAAACAAAAACAAAAACACGAAGAGGTATTTGTATTGTGTGTCAGCAATCAGGGGCGGCGGAACGTATTTTCGTTTGTGGGGGGGGGGGGGCAAAGCAAAAAAAGGTACTTACATGTATGTCAAAAGGGACATTGAACTTACTGAACTTACTGAAGCGCCGCAGTGCGGCTACGGGTGAGGAGGCTATTCGCCCTCAGTAACCCAACTTCACGTATACTGTGCAATGTGCATGTATGTGACCACAACACCGGGTTTTCACCCTTCTCTTTTCGATGAAGTGCGTGGGTTCTTTTACGTGCTGAACCAGTCTCAACACGGGACCTCCGGCTTTACGTCCTATCCGAGGGACGGGATAATGGGGATAAAGTGCCTTACCCAAGGACACAACCGCCATGGCCCGGCGTGGATTCGAACCACGGACCTCTAGGTCGAGATACCGAAGCCTTATCCACTGAGCCACGACGCATGCAGACATTCTCACCATCAGAATAGGTTTCTGCTTGAAGTTACTGTTTTATGCGGCAGTGTAACTTAAACCAAACCTTTTTTAAGTGGGTTCCGATTATCAAAACATGAAATGTATACTCCGTGAGCGAGCTTTACAAAAAGTTTACACGCGAGGGCGGACAAAACGTTAATGAGGTATGATGTCATATTGCAATTAACATACAACCAATAACAGCCAGTTGGTGAAAGCGACTATTAAATATTCATTAACCTGTCACGCGTTGACCCCACTAGCATATAAACACAGGTCAAAAATATCAGCCAATCAGCGCGCTATCGTTGTCCTGTTCATGCATTATGCATAAAAGCTAGCTCGAGCTAGAGCTAGAGCGATAAAAGATTTTTGAAAACCAACATGCAGCATATGCACGTACGTACGTGTGCGCGCAGTATACGCATGATAAAATTTTTGTGCAATGTGAGCTGATAAATTTCTCATGTGCCAATATTGACAAAAAAAGGAGAAAAGGAACCCAACAGTATGTGGAAATAGCTGTACCTTACATAGTTTCTTTCAAATGAAGTATGCACTGTGTAGGCCTAAGTCTGCGCACCCTACATTTCACAACGAAAAATTACTTGCAAATCAATAAAAAGTTACCAAATGATGTTTCTCATATAATGACGCATATCTGAGGAATAACACTGCATGAAAATTGTACGAAAAAAACTCACTTTTATGGTATTTTGGAGACGATTTTGTCAATGTGTCACTCGACTCGGTCGCGTAAAAACGGGTTCCTTAATCTGCGCACACGTGCATTGTCTATGTAACTTGCGCGAAACGGTGGTTTGCGTGCTAGCGCATCAACAAATATCGAATTTCGGGAAAACTGCGCGCAAATTTTTCAAAAACAGCGATCAATTGTGAATGATTATTTCATTTACTATACCTTTATATCAATTAAATGATTATTTGAGTGTGAATTTGTCAGAATTAGGACCCGCGCAGAATTAGGACCCGCGCAGATTTAGGGCACCTGACCATACATCGAATCAAACTAGAAGGTTAGGCTAGGGTACAGTAGAGCAATGTGAATTCAATGGGCCTAACGTTACAGTATAGGCTACAGCCAGGCTCCAAAATTTCCTGTTAATCGACTGGAGAGTTACGAAATAAAAAAGAAATGAAAACTTACCAGTTTGAAATTTGATCTTAATTTTATGCGAAAGCCAAACATGCCCTCCTTTCCCCGGGTCCTTTCCCTTAAAACAATTTTCTGTTACGGATATACGACGCGACTAATGTTTTTACACTGGACTTCCGTCCTTCTAGCCGAAAGTTCCGAATTTGCGGCTGTAGCTGAGTCTACCATAGGCCCTGGGTGGTGACGTCACACGAGCCACTGATGGTAAACAAAATACAGCCAGGACCAAACTTTTGAGGAGATTTATCGATAATTTCATATTAAAACAAGAATATAACTGATCGCTTTTACAGCAAGAGTTTGTGTGCCTAGGTACATTTTTCTAATTATTAAGATCTGATATATGAGAATTATACAATTGTATTCCTCAGAACCAAATTTACGTACGCGGCTGGGGAACTGCCGCAGTCGGTGTGCTAGGACGGCAGAAACGAAGTGGAAAGTGTACCGCCTGCTATTGCTAAGTCTATCATAAATAGCTATAGAACAATTCATTTGTAATAAGTAAAACACACTTTTGTAATTGTGAAAAACACAACTTTTCATTGAATTTCAATTTCCATGATTTTCACACGACTCAGCATATTCCACCATACAAGTCTTTCAATCTTTGTTGTTATAATAGTACTTTACCCAACACCTTGAACTAGTACAGTCACTGCCTATGCTAAGTGCCAAAAACACTTATGAGAGGGCAATATCTTGTGATCCTCTATATATTAGCGTTATATTTTAATCATAATATTGTAATTATCATTATATCATTTATTATGCAATTATCATCATTTATATCATTAATTATTATTATAAATAATAGAAGGTAGTCGTAGCTACATGTAGTTGAAGTATAGTACTAGTCAGTATAATATATATAGTATCATCTTCATCAATATTTACTGATCGATATTATTACTATTTTTATTAAATTATGTATCTTCTTACCTTTATATTCAAACGTTTATTACTATCTGTACTTTCATTCAGCAATATTTATTATTAAATACCTTTTATCCATATATTTACCATCATTTACACTCAGCTCGTCATCATTCATTATTATCTCTATTTTAATAAATAATTTTTAATATTTATAATCATATAATAATAATCAATCATCATAATAATAATAATAATAAATTGATATTATTATTATTATAATTAGTAGTAATAGTAGTAGTAGTAGTAGAAGTAGTAGTAATAGTAGCAGTAGAAGTAGTAGTAGTAGTAGTTGCAGTCGTATCATTCTTCATAAATTATTTATGATTCATCATTTATTATAATTATTTATGTAATTATCTATCTATTAACCTATTATATTCATAACGTATTTCTTATTTACTATTATGTATTTACCATTCATTATTATATATTATAATTATTACTTTTTATTTTCATTATTTACATCATCGTCATCATCATTATTATAACTATTTTGTAATAATAATTTTGTATCTTAATAATAATAATAATAATAACAATAATAATAATAATAATAATAATAATAATAATAATAATAATAATAATAATAATAATGATAAGAATAATAATAATATATTATCATTATTATTATTATTGTCATTATTATGAGTAACAGTAGAAGTAGTAGCAGTAGTAGTAGTAGTAGTAGTAGTAGTAGTAGTAATAGTAGTAGTAATGTACTCTATTATTATTGTTATTACTACTACTACTCATTATAATATTAATAATAAAAATAATGATAATGATGATAATAACAACAATATTGATAAATAACAATACTAATTATAATACACGAAGAGTTGCCCTCTCAAAAGTGTTTTGCACATTATGCATAGGGCAGTGACCTGACCAGTGTCAAGGTGTGGGTAAAGCTACAATTTTAACAACAAAGATTGAAAGACATGGTGGGATATAATAATAACACTACTACTACTACTACTACTACTACTACTACTACTACTACTACTGATAATAATAATAATAAAAATGAATTGATATTATTATTATAACAGTTATTATTTTAATTATTGTTATTATTATTATTATTATTATTATTATTATTATTATTATTATTATTATTATTATTATTATTATTATCATTTTTTATTTATTACTATTTATTATTATTATTATTATTTTTTTTATTATTATTATTATATTATCATCATCATTATAAAAATTAAAAATTATTACTAAATAGTGATAATAATGATGACGACGACGATGATGTAAATGATGGTAAATAATGAAGATAAAAAAGAGATAATTATAATAATAAATAATGCTGAATAGTAAATACAGAATAGTTAATACGTTATGAATAAAATAGGTTAAAAGATACATAATTACATAACAAATAGTAAATAGTAAATAAATGATGAATCATAAATAATTGATGAAGAATGATACTACTACTACTACTACTACTACTACCATTACTACTACTACTACTACTACTTCGACTACATGTACTACTGCTACTATTTATAATAATAAAAATGATAATAATAATGATGATAATGATAATAACCACAATATTGATAAATAATAACGCTAATTATAAGGTACACAAATAGGTGCCCTCTCAAAAGTGTTTTGCACATTAGGCCATAGGGCAGTGACCTGACTAGTGTCAAGGTGTGGGTAAAGCTACTATTATAACAACAAAGATTGAAAGACATGGTGGGATATGCCTGAGTCCGTGTGAAAATCATGCAAAATTGAGATTCAAATGAAAAGTTGTGTTTTTTTCACAAATTACAAAAGTGTGTTTTACTTATTACAATGACTTTGTTCTTATAGGCCTATACGATAGACCTTAGCAATTGCAGCGGCGACACTTCCACTTCGTCTGCCGTGCATGCTACGCACACCGACTACTAGTATGCAAGTGTTTCTGCGGCAGTTCCCCCAGCCGGTACGTAAAATCTTGGTTCTGAGGAAACTAATTGATAATTCCTCATATATCAGACTTAATAATAGAAAATGTAACCTAGCACACAACTACTGCTGTAAAAGCGATCAGTTAATTCTTGTATTAATATGAAATTAATCAGAAAATCCCTCAAATTTGGAAACTCGGCGTATTTTGTTTACCATCAGTGGCTCGTGTGACGTCACCACCCAGTGCCTATGGTAGACTCAGCTACAGCCGCAAATTCGGAACTTTCGGCTGGAAGGACGGAAGTCCAGTGTAAAAACATTAGTCGCTACCGGTACGTACGTACACCGGCTGCCACTCAAATTAAAATTGTAATTTTCACCTACGCCGCATGCGTTTTTTTCCCTACGAAAACTACTTTTCCCCTACGCCACGATAGGCCAATACAAAAATCCACTTTTGGACTTTTGCTCTACGAAGGTACGTTTTCCTCTACAAAATAAGCTTAGTAAATCGCAAGAGATTTATTTTGATTGAGAAAGTTGACATTGTGATCACCTCGATAATGCGGCCGCTTGGGTAGGTAATGGTTTTCGTAATTACACGATATCGATAGCCCTACAAATCATCAAAAAATACTTACTTTCCCCTCCGGATGGTCATTTTCCCCGTAGGGTTCCCTACTCCCTACGGTTGCTAAAATCCCATACGGTAGGGATTTTCCCCAACGAGTCTGCCGCCTTACGTTACAGAATACTAGTAAACAACACTGCTCGCGCTCGCTTGCACGCGCGCGACCGAAAAAATAACACAGACGCGCCCATGATATGAGGAGGGGGACGTTGAAAGAACTGAGCTTAATGGATATAGCAATAAGTGAACGAATAAATAAATTAATTAATGAATGCGTTAATCCATACATTTATTAACTCTCTTATCTAATCTACTAAGGATAACAATTTAATAACAACAATTTTAACTGTTATTAGAACATGAGGGTGTAAGCGGCGGGCGCGCGTGGACCTGACATAATTTGTACGCGTCCATACATGTTTTTCAATCAGCGCGCGCTGGCCCGCTAAGGCATTTACACTCATGAATATTAATTAAATTATCACGCGGTGACTGCACCTCCCGAAAAACTATAAGCCAATCGGAATGCTGTATCCCGAAGAGATCACGCGTTAAACAGAGATTACTAAAGGCAGATTCCGTCTAAGGAGACGGTTTATGAATATTGCATAGGTACCTATGGGAAAGTTTTTCAAATTTGCTAGATATTTGAGATGAACATTCATTAGTATCTATCTATTCATTTGCATGAGTTACTTTTCGATTTTACGAAGAGAATAATGGTCCTTTTACGTCTCAAAGTAGGCCCTTCCGACAAGACTTTTTCCTGCCTGCTCACCGTCATGCGCCATTCATATAACACGCGAAAATTTGTGTCTTTCACGGCGCACCAATTCCCGAAGAGAAAAACACCTAATTTTCAACTCAAAAGGTACCTATGTAAAATTTTCACAAAAATGTACATTTTTGGCATCTACACCAAGTGTAAGAACTAGATTTTCATTTTAATCAGTTACTTTTACTTCCTGTTACATCACTGAGCAGCTTTCGGCTCGTAAAGTAGAGCTTGCATGTATTAACCCTATACCTGCCTATGCGCTCAGATCAGTACTATTTCAAATCGTACTCTGCCTATGGAAGATGTCCCTTGACTTTTTGTAATGCGTAGCAAGCGAGCGCTTTGAGGCATTTTTAAGTTAAACTCGCTTTGTGGTCCATTCTGCCGCTAATTACAGCTCTGAATTTTTTGTAGTGTTTTAAAAAGATGAAGAACATTTGTCTAGACCAAACTTTTCTGCTTGAAGTAGCTGTTTTTTTCGCGGTATCGTAACTTGAGCAAAACCTTTTTGAAGTGTATTTCTGATCATTTAAACATGAATACATATACTCCGCGAGCGAGCGTCGAGCGAGCGGTTTGGAAAATTTGGAAATTTTAAGTTGTAAAAGTCGCTTTGTGGTCTATTCTGGCGCTAATTACAACTCAGAATTGTTTGCAGTGTGTTAAAAAGATGATGATCAAACCGCTTAAAGGAGGGCAGAGATGATAAAACACGCAGTTTCGTTATGAATTACACAGTCATGATGCACATTGCAAATACGCGTGAAGTTCTGTTAAAGAAAAAGGGGCATTCTTCTCCTTTAGAAGTGATTTCCTTTGTTGAAGAGAAGAAAATGCGACCGAAATAGAGCCATGTTTTCAAGGAAAAGGATGGAGGGGAGGACCAATTTTGCCACCCCCGCGAGGGCACTAAGGTGAGAGGCTATATATAGGCACATAATGTGCCTCTTGGTTGGAAGTATTCTCTTTAGTCTACGATGTGCGTCGGGGGCAAAAAATACATAAAATAAACAATGACAAAAATAAAAGAAAATCACCTTCACTGACGAATCTGTTTATTTCAAAACAGGTTCCACTTCACTCAGTATGGGTACAAACCAAAAGAAGGCACATTTAACTTAGAGAAATGCATGGCATTATTTGCCTTTAAGTGAAATGGGGGTAAAGGGGCAAACAGTAGGAGGGCCTAATTTTGCTGCAACGTGAGGGCATTTAGATGCAATGCCCCTTTTCTGCACAAAATGTCCATTGAACATAATTCACCAATGTCGTATTCTGTAACTGCAATGATGTACGCGCCAGTGTTTTCAGTTCAAACAACATTGTTTAAAATTTTTAAACGAACTGATTGTGGATCATTTTTTTTCACAAACTGGGTTTAAGGATTTTGAACAACGCTGTTAAATTTTAACCAGTAGTATTGTTTAGGAGATTCACAATCTGCGATGGGTTGTTAAAAATTTTTAAAACAATGTTTGTTGGAGTGACGGCTAAAAGTATTTCTTTAATGGAAATAGATCATCTTTCCAGGATCTTGTCGTCACTGGAAATGTCTGGACCGCAGATTAATACATCATATCAAAGCATACAGAAACTGTTAACTCAAAATCAAAAACTGTGAATAGTTAAGGCACACCATAATTATTGTGAAGGCGATCAATTGACAAAATATGGTATCTTTTCGAGTTTTAGGATCGGCTCACGGGCATGTTACTCATGAACACACTCTAATGACGGTCAATTTTGGGGACGACTCAGCTACACGGTGAATTGGAGAAGAGTATTATTGGGGATGCTTAATACATCATCCCGTAAATTCGCCATAAGTTGAACATCATGATACGTATGTACTTTTGGAGATATACAGGGTACACCGAAGTAACATGTAAGTGACACATTCACACGTAATTTACAGTAACTTCGATGAAAGCTGTAACTGACGCGAATTTGATTGCAATGTTTTCGCACGATTTGAGTTTGTTGTGTCTTTGGCGTTGTTTTTAAATAGTAAGAAGAGTGGAAATTAGTGCAGAAGAAACGACGACTCGAACGGTGAAAATGAATAAGCAAGTAGTTCCGTGCTAACGCTGTTTACCATTGGAGTTGCAGTGAATCATATGCGAAGCAGACCGATGCAATACGGACGCAACACGTAACTTCGACATCCGAATTAAAACATTGTCAAATGGCAAGTGCAACACATTTGAGTTCGTATTTCTGTTATCATTGATGACGTAAGTATTTGGAGCAGTCCATAAGGCAATACACCGTGTGTATTTGATATGTGTGCGATGATAAAATGACATATTCAGAGTTACTGTATTTGGGTGCTGAAACTTCGGAATTCACGAAACACGGTTATACGTTTCATCGTCGATGTTGTAGTGAAATTTAGACGGTGAAGCGCTTCCGCTCCCCGTTTTCAAGCAACGGGTGCCGGTGTGGGTTATGTCTGTGTGGCTGTGGCTGTGATGCTGGGGCGGTGAGCAGCAGTGATTTACTGATATACGCATATGTTTGTGAATATAGATAGTTTTTCGAGTGATTTTACTCAGCGATGCGCGATTGCAAGAGAGAATATATTTTGCGATTTTATTGTAAGTTTACATGCACTTTGTACAGAAAATGTCTAAGGAGTGAAATTGTTTCTGGAACGACATGGTGATTCAGTTAAGTCCGCGGAATTCGCGAAATAAACCCGCGAATATTCAAACGACGGTATATACAGTAGTCTCGGTTATCGATGTGGTTCTTGAATCAGAGGTACTATATTCAAGTGGTTTCATTACAGGGTTGTGGGAGGATGCTGACTGGAGATGGGGAGTGTGTTGATGTCGATGTGTGAATTTGTGTGTGTGTGTGTGCGTGTGTGCGCGTGTGCGCGTGTGTGTGTGCGTGTGTGTGTGTGCGTATGTGTGTGAGTGTGTGCGTGTGTGTGTGCATGCGTGTGTGTGTGTGTGTGTGCGTGCGTGTGTGTGTGTGTGCGCGCACACGTACGTGCTGTACACTTGGCTGGGGAGGGGTAGGGAGGTTCACACACACACAAAAAAAAATCAAAAAATTTTCTAGGTGCCGTAGCCCGTAATACACCTAGCATGTATCAATGGTAAGACACACATTTGACCCCCGGGAATGGTGCGTCATGCGTGGGTCATTTACCAACAAATAATGACGCAGGGTACCGTCATGGAAGCATGTGGTCCGTCACAGCATGGTGAATGGGGTACGTCAGTTTGTTTATACGTTTAAATAGGCCTAGGCACAGTCATTGTAAGAAAATGGTCCGTCATAGTCGAGACACACAGGTGCGTCATGGTACATGTATATGAAAATCCGACTCGCGTTTGACAAGTGACGGGGGTTGAGGGGTGCGTCTTACAATTGATAGGTGTAAAATAATGGAAGTTCAGTATTGCAGTTATCATATCCAATAAACTATATAGAAATGTTCAGGAATTCCTAGAGAAATGAGTGAAAATCTCGTGTTCAATGTTCCAAGTTTTGTGTGTAAAAAAATTGGCACCAAAATCATGCACTAATTTTTGTATGCCTTGAATTCATGTGATAGTGATATGCCCAATTTGAAACTGTGAGCTCCAGTGAGCTCCACTGGCTTTGCTTCCAAAAATTGTACATGTAGGCCTATGCATTCATCTTTCCAGAACACAAAGCCATGCGTCAAAAGGTGGTGTCTACAATCGTGACGGGCTGGAAATTTCAGAAAACGCTCCTTCCCACACTAAAAAATATAATATTCTTGAAAAGTATTAGGACCTAATCTATTAAAAGTAGGCCTATACATTTTAGAAAGCTTTTTGCCTGAAGGAGTTTCAAAAAGTGGCATTTTCTCAAGTAGGGCGCAAGCAGCTAAGATGTTATGGCTACACAAACTGCACAACTTTTGCTAAAAAAATAAAGACTTCCAATCTTGGGGTTCAACATACTATACTACAAATGAGTTTAAAGTACATTTGAAGTATTCATAAGCAAAGAACACATCCATCATAAGGCCTATGGTTGTTGGGGTTTCACTCCTTCTAAAAAAGAAAATGGCGAGTTGAAAATTGACTGGACTGGAAAATTCGTAATTCTCTTAAAATTTTGTCTTGATTTTGATTCAGTGTGTTTCATTGTACTTAGTAAATATTGATGTAGTAGGCCTACATAGAAATATATAATAACACATGTTGTAAGTTGAGTGTTATGAAGATAAAGATGAAGATGAAGATTTTTAAAGTAGTCTTGGTAAAAATTCATAAATGAAGTCACTGAACAGTAAGATGGGCCTCATGATCCACTGTTTAAAGACCACGAGAGATTTGACTTTTTCTTCGATGAGAGTGTATGTCAAGTTCTAACATATTATACTTTGCTTTGTATGATAGCATGTCCTTTCATGCTCTGCTCTTGCACTGCACCTCTGCTTGGATGTTTTTCTCATAACTGAAGTATCTCCTAATAAGCTACTTCAGTCCAAGTTCATATGTACTAATAGTAAAAATTTTGGGTGTGGCATAGTGTTGTCACAGAATTAGATTACTCATCAGTCAACTACAAATAGTGGAGTATTTCCAGGAATAACCAAAAAGTCTGTTGACACCAAACTGCTAATGCTTTGTATTCTCTCACTTGGGTTCTGGTTTGTCTTCAGGAATGTTCCTCTAGAACGTCTGCAAGCACGATCATCACAAAGTGAATTGTGAAATAGAAGCATTGACATAACGTTGATTTTTCACAATTGATCTGTTCTAATTACATTTAAAGGTATTGGCTAACATTTACCAACAGTTAAAAAAATCTAAAGCCGACATGTTCCTCATGCTACCATTGTCTTTTGATAAGGTCTAAAAATGACGCCGCTCTGTAAAAAATTGTATTTCAAAATGATATTTAGTGCTTTTAAAAAAGTGAAAATCGTAGTTGAATCGGATTTCACACTGCCACTTTCTCCATAGAACTTACTGTGTGTACACCGAGTTTTTAATTGTTTATTCATGCATAACTTGCCATTGGCAGTGTAACTTTCCAAACTTTTTTATTCTAGGGTGTTTATTTGTCCATATGAACACTACTATGTAGTTCAGATATCAAAATTTGACAATTTTTTAAATTGAAGCTCCACAATGTTAGCCTATCACTTTGAGGTATTACACCTTTCATTAACAACTACCTATCCTTTGTATGTCATTGAAATAGACAATGGAATGCACAATTATATGGTCTTCACGCAAAAAAAAAAAAAAAAATTTGAGCCAAACTATAAGGTTGTTTAGTGTGTAGAAGTGACTCGTTAGTTAATTACCTTCATTAATTAACTACAATTACTTAATGTTTCAAAAAAATGCAGTTGCCAATGTAATACTTGATACTATAATACTCCTTTTGATTGTTTTCTAAAGCCATGTTCAGACGGCCATGAAACTCCGAGGGTTTGAAACTCCAGAGGTGAAAATTAAATCTAAAAAGTTTACTTCACTCCAAGTTATGTCCACACGACGGCTGACACCCCGAAATCACCCCCGAGCTCATTCACCTCCGCTTCTCATACTAAAAGCGTGGTCAACTCCATTCCGCAAACCCCCGAAGCTGTCCGCACGGCACGACACTCCAAAACACTCCTAAGTTTTATCGGGGTTTCAGATTCACCCCCAAGTTTATTTGGGGGATAAAACTCCGCTAGACCCCCAATAACACTCCGGAGGTTAAAACTCCGAATGCGTCCGCACGGTCAAAAACCCCGATCGACACTCCGGAGTTTTGAATCTAAATGATGCACCACGCTCTACCCCGGGGTACCATTGTACCCTGGTGTACCGCATTGTGCAGCGCCCTCTTGTGTCCAAAAATGTATTTTCTTCAGTTATGATCACCGAGATCAGTGGTTATGATGCAGAACCTGCGCAAGTGCACAACAAAAAGGCATAAACTTACGAAAAATGGGTAAAAATGAAGCTAAATTTGTAATTTTTACACTTATTACATAACTTTTACATAATTTTTGTGCTGAAAAAAAAAAAAATCAACAGAATGGTGAATTTCTAGTTGGTATCCCGGGGTACCACGTATGTCATCAAATACCACCTTGATGATTTTGTAGGAAAATGGGGAAATACTGTGAATTTTACTTCTGGAATATTTTAAGGTATTGCCCAGGCACATGTATTTCCCATGTATTTTTTTTAGTATTTCCCTGCACCTCCCCATACATCCTGGAATTTTACAGCATTTTCTAGTATTTCCCGGAATTTCCCAGCTGGGTGGGAAATACTAGAATTTCCCGGGAAATTGCCAACCCAGCATGTAGTACAGGTTCACTCATCTTGAACTTTGTACATTTTACAAAGTTTGTGATGACCACTTACATGTACAGTCAACTCTGCATAAGTCGAAGTCGCATAAGTCCAATAATCGCCTAACTCGAGGGTATTTACTGGGTCCCATTCCTTTATTTTCTATTGTTTTTGACCCCTTATAAGTCAAATTTCATCTAAGTCGAAGCATTTTCTTCAGTCCCAAGAAATTCAACTTAGGCAGATTTGACTGTATTACTCAATCACAAAATAATAAGTCACTAGACACACTTTTGGTATTTTTGACATTGACTCCCGTTAGTTCTACATGTAGGTATCGTGTGTCTGTTTCAGTGTAATCTGTGACAATCACTCAGTAATTGGGCCTTATATCTTTCAAGTTTTATGAAATATGAGTGGTGGAACACGTTCAAGTGCATTTTTGCAACTGACCTTATTAAAGATTGAAATATTTCCAGCAGTAAAGGAAATACACAGTGGCTGAGGGGAATTTAGCCCTCCAAATTAGCAACAAACAAACAAACCACTAAATCACATAGCCTGTACAAAGGAGTCCACAATTTCAAAGCAGGGGCGGCGAAGGCGCGTATATTACATGTAGGTTTCAAATGGCATCACTAAATCAGACAAGTCCATTTAGCTCCCCAAAATACATTGCCAATCCTGGTTTAGTAAAAATTGTTATAGTGCCCTCTGTTGGCAGGGGTACAAAACATGTCTTGTACAAATTAGTCTATGATATAGTCACTGAAAAGCTAGGCAGTTCAGTGAAATTTGTGACTGCTGCTTACCGACTGTACAAAGTGCTTGTATTTATACAGCTTGATTGAAAGTAACAGACCACTTGACATTTCGATAACTTTGAATTGTATGTTTTAAGTAAGAGTGCTACTGTATATTGAATTGCAGCATGGGGTATTTGAAACAGACTACAGCTGGAAGTCAAAAATAAGTTGTGATATCAGGGGAAGTAGCAATTTTAGTTTTTTTTTTCAGTACAGAGATTGGAGGTGCATGTGTGCAGACTGTGCATGATGTGCTTATAACCCAAGCAAGACTTAGACAGTTAGATGTAGCAGGAATTATTATAGTATCAAATTCTTTATCACATTTAGTGACAAAACAGGCAAAAATGTCAATGCAATTGAATAGAATCTGCAATTTATTGGAGAGTTTACCTGTATAAAGGTCATAGGCCGAGCATATTTACATACATAACATGGTTCATTTCGTCGATAATACAAGAACCTGATAAGTGCTACATGTAAATATTGCTATGTACTTTGTGCAGGCCAGCAGTAGTATCCTGGTTCTATACTGAATATTTGTGCCTAACTTGAATGGCATTTGGTAGCAGCGTACATGTAGGAAATACTCAGCAGCTGAGGGCGATGTAACCCCCCCCCCCAAATTAACAAAATCAAAAGAGCCCTCAATTTTCCCCATAGGTTTCAATGTTTATCACACTAGCATCGCTAAATCAGGCTAGATAGTAGCCCACTAGCCCTACCCCCCCCCCCCTCCAAAAAAATAAAATAAAAATGAAATAAAATTTGATTTTCTGCCCAGCTTGGTAGACAGTTGCTATGTGTTCCAAAAGGGTGGATGACTGGCTGCCTTCAAATACCAGTTGACATAT
>JZLH01S0145813.1:31329-42896 GCA_001188425.1 Eucidaris tribuloides | reverse complement strand
GCGAGCATGTTGACCGTAGCGCTCTTGGTTTCACATAGAAAAAAAGGCATGTTGAAAGCATTTTTATTTTACAAAATAATTCTAAGGCTTGAAATTGTAATGATGTTTAATAGCTCAAAATACTTTACGATTTCATTAGGAGATTTAAAACATTTTTTGGTCATTTTAAGCTTTTCGTGTGCAGTCGGGTCGATCAAGACTATAATTTCCAGCTCAGTGGCGTCCGGCCTTCTAATTCTGGTGTCGGCTACTACCGACCCGGCGTCGATGCGACCGGGCCGTAGCTATATACCGTGTACTACATATTCATACATACATTGCATTCACGCAGTACATACATACACACATCATACATACTTACATACATACATACAACTATAATATATATCAGTAACTACATAACGCCACACAATTGGACTAGATAATTAATATATACACACCGCCATCACGTATTATACATGCAACATTAAAATATAAATTACAGTATTTGCATTACCCACGTATATTTTAAGGTTTCGTATACAGAGACACAGGAATGGACAGGATCGTCCATTGATGAGAACTCTGTTGGCTTTCTAAAACAATCGATTTTACATCTAACTTAAAATACTGCCACATCTTTACGAACATACAGAATATACATTTTATTTCACAAAAAAATCATACTTACAGATTTAGTTCTGTAAATTGTGTTTATCCCAAATCTATATAAATATAAAAAATTAACTCTTTTGTGGGCTTGAAGAACTTTATAAGACTTGTTACTAATAAGAGATAACAATACTCGAATTGGTCACAGAACACCCGGAAAATTTGCGAATCATATATTTTATCCCTTTTATTTCACTAAACTACGTTCTCGATATGATATTATAAGCGCATTAAGGGTGGACCACAGCGTACATGCATATTGCAAATCGATTTGTTTAATGTTAATCAATATCTACAACAACTTGCTAATTAGTAAAATTTTCAAAAAAAATTATTCTTTTCGTCTTTCGCCTAATGCATAATCATCACTTGAGTATAGATAGCTTTAGTAGAAATTTGTTTAGGAATTCACTAATTTGCGTTCTTTTGTTTTTGTCTTTTTGTGATGTTGTGATCTGAAAATATTTTTCTCTATTTCTTGGGACATTTCGTACATATTAATGCGTACTGCAAAAAATTTGTCCGAAAATTTGATGGAATTAATTTCTTATGTGTTTATTTATGTGTTTGTGTGTGAGTCACTGTTCTTATTGTAGTATTCTATTGTGGTTTTGCTTGACCTGGTTTGTCTTTCATGATTGTTTTTTTCACACCGATGAAATTTTGTTGTAGGGTTGGACACTTTGTGCAAT
The DNA here is from genome assembly GCA_001188425.1 of Eucidaris tribuloides. NCBI lineage: Eukaryota > Metazoa > Echinodermata > Echinoidea > Cidaroida > Cidaridae > Eucidaris > Eucidaris tribuloides. The sequence continues at coordinate 41,553 of JZLH01S0145813.1, read as the reverse complement.
CCATAAACAGCCATTAAAATTAATTATCCATGTTTCAATGAGGCTAAGAAGCGAAAAATAAATCATAATTTCTATGATTTTTGGCTTGAAACACAATTTTCCGAGTTGGATTTTGTAACGGAAATCACGTTTTTGAGCAATTTTGCGGCTGACAGGTTCATAAGGCGATTAAGTAAGATTAAGGGATTGATAGTTGACATGCATTGTATTGATAGAGTCGGCAGCGTACACAGAAACCTATCAGTACATAAACACGTAAACCATTTCTGAAACTACAACTGGCATTGTTTTTGTTTTCCCTTTCCCGTGTACGGTATGTCCGTTTAGAACTCGCGAATAGGAACTTTCTGTGGTTTCCTGTGTCGTCTTCTTAAGAGAAATTCTGCGCAAGAGCTTTTGGAAGTTAGTAAAACGTGTTACACTTAAATTACATGCCGGGAAGCCGACGCGCGATCAAACAGAAATTGTTTCTGATAATTATGCGCGCTGAATTTTTGGAAAGACTTTGGCTTTTGGCGGCAAAGGACTTTTGAGCTGGTTGTGAAATTCTTCTCCTCCGACCGAGGGGGGACAAGGTGGATTAGGGCAAATTTCCCCAGTTGGATTATTGAGCGCGTTGTAATATAGTGATAAGCAATATTAATTATGACTTTATAAATGTGACCACATGTGAATATACAATGTCAACAATTTCTGTTAAATTATTGTAATTGCTGTTCTTGCCCACTTACACCATCAGCTGAATACGAACATTTTGGTGCCAAGACCTTTCTTAAATCAAAGCCTGGAAGGTAAGCCACTTTTTCCATTGTGCTCATCTCCACCATGTCTAAAATAAAATGAATTCAACTGTCTGTAAACGTGTGTAAACGCTTCGAAATGCATGCACTTCTCTACCTTTCAAACCTACTCTTGTAATGTTTTAAAATGGCTTTATTATCATATGACACGTGTGCAAACCCTGTTTATAACGAGCACAAGCTGTACTTCATTATAAGCAAGGACCCACTCAATGACGAGGGGGGAGATTTCTCAGGAGGTCCCAACTTTTTCCATTCCATATAGACCTCTTGTGTAACACTTATTGTCTTATCATTTAATAACGGAGCTATACGAGTGCGTACGGCAGCAAAATTTTTGACTTAACTTTAGGAAGGTAAAATTCCCAGCCTTAAAAAAAGAAAACAAAGGATAATTGACCTTGTTATATCCACGAAGTCCACGCTCAGTAGTCGTGTGTTTAGCAGAGCACAACCATGGTGGTTAGGTCAGCTGCGTGTTAATAGAAGTATTGGTACATCAACAGGTTGGGCGTGCTACACCACGGGAGTACGGCCGCGCGTTGTACACACGTTCCTCAATCCCTCCTCGCGTGACGGACCCATGCAGCCTAGCCACATGTTAGTGATCGGGAGGTGACGTACCTCGCCGTTACACATTTTGGTAACGGAGGATTGGAATCACTCGAAGTTCAACTTACTCACTTTTGCACGTTTAGCTGCTTTTTTCAAAATTCCTAGGGTGACTTATCTTATTTTAGTAATTTCATTATTTATCACTGTATTACTGCCGGCTTTTTTTCCCATGTAGGCCCAGAAAAGCAGCTTAACAATGTATGACAATATTAGTAGAATCTTAAAACTACAAACTGCTAAAAAGATGGCCGTTCTTTAATGCCCATTTTGGAAATTAGAGATGATTGATGAAAAGTGAGCTGCCTTGCTTAATTGTAAACACTCAGTTGCTGCAAATCAATTCGAGTATGTTTGAGAGCTTTACAGCTTTCTTAATTAGTTAAATATGTTCTTAATCACCCTGGCTAATGGTGCGGGTGACTGAATATGTGAGACAAGAGGGAGGGTCACTAGCTGACTAAGTGAATCTGGTGAAGGGAGAGTGATATATAAATTCAGACACAATTGCCGAAGAGTACTCATGGAGCACTCTGGTTATTGACGTGTTCTGTAGACAACAAGTGTGAGTAGTATAGAAAATTATTCTCGTGTTTCAAGGAAAGGCAGTGTTATGTGAGTTCAAGAGTGGTTGAGAAGTGGGTGATCACTGAGAAAACTTGCTAGACATTAATCGCTGAATTTCTAAAAAAAAATGGGCCGCTCCAATTTTGTAATCGGTGAACACGAGTCCACTGATTAGAGGGAATGAAAGAAAAGAAGCCATTGCGCAATAATCAATACGAGACAGAAACTCTAAAAGAACGAAAACCGAAGCATTGTGACAGCGACTCGGTCACATAACACCTTCTCGATCTTAGAAATCTTCCTTAAATAAAACGGTAACTGTACTACAGATGTGAGAGATATGGTGGACATCGACATGCAAAGAATCAAATATATAAAACCAAGGTTTTTTATTGTTGCTCTGAAAGGGCACTAGATGGAGGGAGTCTGATGCCACACTAATTATCCATATTGTGTTGTTACATCTTGGTATTAGACTCGTTTCGCAGGTGTTAGTGAAGCCACGCAAGCATTTGGCAACCAAACGAAATTCAGTCTTGTGAATTATTTCATTTAAAACCTTATTCACTTACCAATTCACTGTCTTGATATCTACATGTATACAATTCTGGAGTTTAGAAGTGCTAATCATATTTTATCGACTGTTAAGCTCACAAGCTCCAATATTACGGGGGTATTAATATATAATTTGCCAAGTGGACTATTAGAAACACACATGCAGTAGCTAGGATCTTGTTACTTTATGATGTATTCCCGATATGAATTGGAACGATTTTTATTGTTGAAAAAGAACAATGCAGTTAGTATCAGAATGAATATGAATTTAATTGGGCAATACTGTTGTAGGTTTTTCTGTGAGTTTTCATTCATGTGGCTTGCGGTTCTATAGCGAAGAAAGTATTTTGGTTTAGTTATGGCCTTCAGCCCGATGTCCTCGTTATTACAGGGTTTGGCCTGTTACAGCAGTCTTAGTAGTTATAAAAAACGGTGTTTTTTTTCTTACCTGGAACGCCAACACAGATGTACTCTTTTTTTCGAATCCAATGAGCTGATTGTTTGTGGCTTGACAGAATTTTAAATGGAGACTTGATTCATGAACTTATCATGGAGAATAAGTATTGCTGAAAAAAAAAAAAAAAGGAAAAGAGAAAGGATAAATTCCAGTGATCTCCCTCACATATCTTTTTTCGGTTTAACGGTACAGAAGGGCATGAGGGAGACAACGGAGATTTGTAATATCCACACCCAATATGTACGCTGTTGGAATCTATCTGTGTTTATGTATATGTGGCCTCTATATCTATCTGTCATGAGATAATTTCACAAACCTCTAGTGGACTGTTACTACATTACCACAACATTTTGAAATTCCTGTTGATTTATTTTGCCTTTTCTGAAGCTGTAAAGAAGCCATCATGAATGCTGTAATAATTACATGCCAGCACAACCTTCTGTAACCTTCTCCAACTTTCAATTGAGAGTTTGGCATTGGTAGGCATCAGGGTTATTGCTCGGCAGTCGGCACCGGTCATGGGTGGTAGCCGGCCCACAAATGAAGTCTGACCGCATCTGAGCTGAATTTATTAGTTCCTTCGACCGGCACAGAGATTGTGTGAGAAATGACCATTCAAATGTTTTAAATCTCTTAACAATAAATTCCGTGTTATTTTGTATGCTTTAAGGGAGGTTTATTTTTTGTAATATTAAATGCGTGCAAATGCTTTTATGAGAAATTCAGGAGACGCTACGCTCACTTTGCTCGCTTCCGCGTCGGCATAATTCCTTCTTACAGCCTGTGCCACAAAAATCTTTCTAGCTATTAACCCTTGGTAGGCATATCTCATCTTCATGGCATTAATTGAACAAGGTAAGCACTCTCATCCTATTCTAATATCTGATTAAATTTCAATAACACAGTGTGCATTAACAGAGCTATTATTAGATTTTCTAGTTTGTGGAATTCGAGTGGAGCATTTGTGGAATAAAGTAAAAGCATATCATGGAAGCCTGGATTATTCATTCATAGAAAATTTTTCTTTATCAAAGACACCGGGAGTATCCACTTGTAATTGTTGGCCTGGATTACAATCTACATGAATATCTTTCTTAACTTTCACACTGCATTACTACATTCTAACAAATCTTTTGCAAAATCTTTTACTGTAATTTCTGGCTCGATTTATTAACCAGTGGACAGTAATTTTCTATGTTCGGACTTATTTGCAAATCACATTTTTTTTGGCTATGAATATTTTGACCAATGCAATGTATGATTATATTCAGAATCATATACGCATTACACGTACCGCGGAAAAATCCTTATCTATTTATCAAATTCGGGGCAGAATTATTCCAGGATATCCAAATAAACACCTTGAGCCCAGAAAATTTATGTTCAAAACTGAGAAAATAACTCGCTTTTTTGTATTTTCATTTCAGATTTAGTAATCCTGATTTCCTAGAAAGGGGGAACTTGGAATTTAAATTCATAACAACATGGTAAATCCTATATATTGAGTCATTCGTGCATAACTAATCACTAAGAAAATAATGAGTTCTTACTTCAATGACTTACCACTCATGGTTATATCAAAAAATGACAAAGGAAGGGGTTAAATTGGAATTATATATTCCCTTTCTCTCAAAATTGAAACAAAATAAATCTCCTACTGTATGACTCCCAATCTATGTTCATTTGGCCTTGGAAGATTTTTGTGTCCTTTTCGATTTTCCCCATTTGTGCCTGCTAATTATAGGAATATGCCCTAAAGCAAAGTTGGCCTTGGCTTAAAAATATCAAAATTTAAGGCCTGCGTAGATCTGTACTCATCCTGCATTGTTTTATTATTTTCAATGGCCTCCATCAAATAGCTTGGTCTCTTTAACTCTTCAGTGAGATTTCCGACTTTCATGTCATGCTTTCTTGGGTGTTGGCACAATCCTTTCGGGTCGTAGCACGAAGCTCGGCAGTTCATAACAGAATCTTCCGTTCACTTCAGGCAGTTGAATGGTTTTGTTCCATATCTGAAAGAGAAACACATGGGACAAATGAAACAAAATAGCTGAATTGACCTCCAATTTCAGTTGCGAATATCATATCAAACTTAACCCGTTGGATATTGAGTTTGATTTGATGGTTATTTAACAACATTTTCCAGTAGAGAACAGCCCAAATATCTCATATTTAAGTCTCCAATGGACGCTAAAATAGCAAGTCGGGTACATGAACAACTGAAAGCATTCCAAACTACATGTAACACTTTTTTAAAAAAAGAGTCAGATCTTGATTTATTTTATAATATTTTTTTCATGATTTTCCACATTATTTGTCACAAATACCAATTCTGATGTATGTTTTATTTAATTGATGCTTTAACTCCACCCAAACAAAAATGGAAAATTTGATTTTACAGTTTCTGAATATAAACAATATATACAATGTTAGTTTTAAATCACAATTAATTACATTAAACAATCTAGTTAAAATACTTGCATTTTAACTCTGCCAAATTGTGACGAGAAGGAAAGTTGTACGTAATCAAAATCCCAATATTCATTTACTTTCACAACTTGTCGATGTCGGGGAATGGAGGGTGAGAGTTTAAGTTTGCCACAGACTTGTTATCAAAGGGTTGGACACGTATTTGTTGGACATCTCAGTACTATTTTAAGACGTCTCTCTCCGGCATAGACCTTTTATAATATGATTAAGGCGAATCATTGTTAACCCCTCGTATCACTGCAACAAGACATTATAGTCCTTGAAATAAAGGTTAAAGACACAAGTTAACAATAGCCATAGTTTTAAAAGATGGAGGACCACATATCCTCCATGCTCTAAGTGTCAATGATAAGGGGTCTAACTAGAAAACGTCAATGACGTTAGCGCTTCTCATTTCCATGGCATCTCGCCAACAATCATTATATCCGAACAATTTCATGTGGTTCACAATGGTTATTACCTGACGTGAAGCTTAATTAAAATTTGTTTGTCCCGGAAGGACATGGAATATAAAGAAATGATTCCGGAGTTTGATAGAAAAATATTAGTTTCATTGCCTGGAAGCAGGACATTGAAAAAAAAAAATATTGATAAAGGTAAAGAAAAATAAATTTTTACATAATAACTACATGAATTATATATGGATTGCATCCGCGTATCCCTTTCCCGGGGGCTCCATTACTGATTTTTTGTTGTTGGAAAAAGCACATTTTGAAGCTGGAAACCAAATTAATATGTATTTTTTATATTGAATAAGAACTGAAATCATGTTTTGTTTATTTTTTGTGTCGAATAAATTTGTATAAATTTACTCATAGATTAATTAATGGTATGGAACAGCAACAAATGATATATAATAATTTCTGAGGTGGTGGAAGTTTAGTTTGTCCATTAGTTTAGCGTCTTACCAGATATAATTGCAAACTAAATTTCATGGATTATTTTGGTTGAGAATGTTATGTTAGAAAGAGAGTCTTTATTTTTTTAAATGGTTTTATTATGTGATTCGCAAAAATTTGCAATAAATTTTTCAATAAGTGATTAAACTCTCTAAATTTGCATTAATTTGAACTAATTTTCAAAGACATACTAGTTGTGCAGAAGCTCTTGAAGCCCCACTCTTACGCTCCTATCAGATCAAACCAACTAGGATATTTGAAATCTCCGCGTCAAAGAAATATGTGTTGGAAATAGGAAGCAATTTTGTTATTTTGGGATAATTTTGGCATAAATTACATAATTTATCTCAAGTAGAGGTATAATTTCAAAAACTTCTGTGTAGAAGTTATTTAGCTGTGCATGAACTCAGCTATACCAAATAAAAAGCAATCAAAATCAAATCCATGTTGTTGAGGAAATGAAGGAAGAAGATTTAGAGGTATTTTTGTAAATGAATTTTCGAAGGGTATTACATTTGCAATTAAATTAAAAATATAATGAAATTTTCACGATTCTTGTGTACAAGTTTTTAAATCCCCCACTTTAGCCCTATCATATTGAAAACAATCAGAATCAAAATCGGTTGAGAAATGACGAAGAGAGAAGCTTTTCAAAAACTGTGGACGGACGGACGACGGACGGACGGCACGGGAATGGACGCCACGCGCATGGCATAGAAGCTCATACCGGGCTCTTCGCGGTCCGGCCTAATGAGCTCGAAAATGAAGGCGCCTGACAAATGTTTAATTTGAGTTGTCTTTAAAAAATGTGAGGAATCTTATGATGTACTCAGCTGACCACATTCCACCCTTGCTCATTTCCTCCCATAGGACTTCTATGTGCTTAGATCGGTAGGTCTATTATTTACTCCACCATTGCGATCAGACTACAACAGACGATGTTTTATTTCATGCATATTCTTTGCCAGTGGGCAGCATAATTTTTCAAACTTTTGGTTCTTCAGGGACTGTTTATTATTGTCACATTTAAGCACTACTATATGTAGCTCAGATACGGTGGCTATTCACAGTGTTAACATTTTTTTTAAATTGATAAGCTCTACAATCTTAACTGTGTCATTGACATGATTTTAATACAACATCTAAAGACCATTATAATATCAAGAAAGCTTGTCTTTCAGTCACTTACTTGCCTGAAAAATTCTTCCTGCTGTTTCCATTTCGGTGGTGTTCTGTTGATACATCTTTTGTGTTAACCTACTTCTCAGACATCATACTTTTCGTTCAGAATTTCTGAAAAAACTCGTTACAAGTTGTACACTTGTTATCAGCTGGGGTTAAGAAACCACAGCTTCCTTCCTGTCCTAGTGGCATGCTGAACATTGGATAGTTCAGAGGCTGGAACGAGAGTATTTCATCTACACTTAGCGCACGACACATAGTCGCTCAACAACAACATTGGACCTGTATCCGAATTGTTATAGGCAGTTTAGAGATTAATTCTGCATACTGTATAAGCCATTATATTCTTGCTACAGTTATTTTTCGCCTTTTATGGACTTAGGCGGTAATTCGCGAGTGGTAAGTTACACAATTTTTTTTCTTTATGTTGTCATTTACTAGAAATAGACTATGAATTTGAAGCGGACATTTCGGATCGGTCTGGGGCTCGGTGTGAAATTCGCCAAAAAATACCAAAACCACCTCACGAACGAATATACAGCTTATATACAGTAATTCACATACAATGACCCTAAATCTGATTAGGTTTCCACTTTCTGGCCCTAGGGTTTTTCAGTTTTCTTATGTGTTCTGGACCATATCATTTAACGTTCAATTTTTTATTGTCATAGCTATTTTTCTATATTAGTGTCCACCTATCAGATTTCGACATTTCTTATATGTCAGAAGTTGAACTTGTGCGGTTTATCATTTTGCACAAATGGCTCAAACATGGTTGCGCTTACTAAATTTTTGGCAATTGAAGCCTCAAGTATACGTTTATATGTTTGTCAATTTTTTTATCAATCTTAACAATTCAGTATATGGTATATGTCATGACTCAGACATTCTAGGACAACAACATGTTAACCTACTGTAATATTTATTTGTAATTGACATGTTGTGGAACTTTTGAGTGATGGAAGGAAATATACTGTGTACATCTCCTAGAGTAAAAAGTTGCCAGCTGTATTACTGATAGATATAGGAAAATAACAATAGGTTGATTTTTCAACATGTACTGGCAGTACTGAAAAATAATTTACAATAGCTTACATGCTAAAGTTAGTGCTCTGTCAACCTCACATTTAGTCAATACAAGGATGGACAGTAGTGTATCCTTAGCCCACAAGCATGAGCTGGCATATGCCCCCTCCCTGCAGTCCTCCCCAAAGGCAGATTGCAGGCCAGGAATGTCAAAAATACAAATAATAAAACTTAAAGAGAATACACTAGTACTGGTTGCATGATGGAAATCTTCATCAAAATTTCACCTATTCTTCATTTAGTTCAAATGAGTGAGGTAAATTTAGACATTTTGCATTTTTATAACTGTGGGAAATATAAATTACCTATATCATATGCAATAAAATATTTAGTTGACGGCAATTGGCAGTATTAGATTACGGCCCGATCTGAGTAATCAGTTGCTGCAGTGTGATATGGCATGTTCCCACAATATTTGGGTTTCTGTGTTTACCAAGTACTCTTGTCCAGCAGTGTTGGGATTTGCTTGTATGCAGATTTGTCAAACAAGTGTTTCTGTTGCTTTTCAACTACGCTTCTCTCTGTACTCGAGTGAACATTTTAGCAATTGCCCCATTCTTTGTAATTTACTCTCAGCTGGAAAATGTGGAAATGTGAAATTTTGTTGAAAGATTTTTCATCATCAACCAGTACTGTGTGTTCTCTTTAAGGTTTCCAGTTGAATAAGGTAAATGTAAGGGTAAGTAGAGATCGGGTGTGCGTTAAATGAATACACAGTACTGGTTGATTACTTGCAGAACAACATCATTTTGATATCAGCTGCTTTGAAATCTTCCGTGAACNGATGGTATTCTAAAAATGTCACTATAGTACGGACAGAGTAGTTAATAAACAACGGGACACTTCGTTTTTGACAAATCTGCTACACAAATCCCCACTGCTGACAAGTACTAACACAGAAATCAATATGTGGGACTATGCCATTCACACTGCAGCAACTGAGTTGACTCAGTCGGGTATTCAAACTGCCAATTCCTCAATTTTAATTGCACATGAAGTGAATTGGTCCCACATTATAATGCAAATGTAATTTACTCTCACCTGGAAACTAAAGAAATGTGAAATTTTGATGAAAGATTTTCCATCATCAACTAGTACTCTGTATTCTCTTTAAGTGCATGCAATGTTTTTTAGGAGCAATTGTTGCCGGAGCATATAAATCAAGGATAAACAAAATACTGCTTGAAACCATTCTGATCTTTATGTTCTCCATTAATCCACTACATTTGATTTTGCAGAGGTGTCGGCCCCAACAACACCGCGTTCCTGCGAAGATTTCCCAGAAATTTGTTTCGCCGGTAATTGTCACTGTCGATTCGGTACCAACGTACAACTGTCACAGGTAAGTTAATATTGCCAGTGTTCAATCATTGCGAATGCCTCATCGTTGCAAGGTCTACAAATAAATCTAGAATCGCATTTCTCAATTCAATCACAACAAAACAAAAGCTTTACGTGTTATATCTTGAACACGCTACTGAGAAAGATTAAAGGCAATGTACAGTTTCCACAAAGTATTGGCAGAGGTAGATTTTAGAGTAGTTTAAAGATGAATTGGCACCACAAATGTTTTTTT
>JZLH01S0145813.1:20323-31279 GCA_001188425.1 Eucidaris tribuloides | reverse complement strand
CATATGCCAGCTCCATCTTGTGGGGCTAAGGATACACTACTGTCCATTTGTATTTCAATTGTAGGTGACAGAGCTATTACATGTAGCTATTGTTTATTTTCAGTACTGCAGTACATGTAAGTCAATATTGTTTATTTTCCTATTGTCTATCAGTATCAGCTGAGCAACTGTTTTACTCTAGGAGATGTACACAGTGATATCTCCTTCCATCATTCAAAAGTCACAACATGTCATTACAAATAATATTCAGTAGGTTTCATGTTGTTTCCTGATGTCAGTCATGACAATACCATAACTTTGTTTAAGATTGATAAAAAAATTGATCAACAAAAACTATACTTGGGCTTCATTGAAAATTTAGAGCCAAATGTGTTGATGATTTCAAAATGTAGAACCACAGTCAACTCTGCATATTAAGTCAAATCTGTAGGGACCAAAGAAATAGCTATGACAAAATTGAACTTATGATAGGTCCAAAACAAAAGAAAACAAAAACTAGGGGCCAGAAGTGGACCTTCAATTTAGGCATTTATTTGAATTACTGTATAAGCTGTTATTTTCGTGAGGGTTTTATTTTTGCGAATTTCACGAGCCAGACCTCGCGAAAATGTCCGCTTCAATTCATGTCTATTTCTAGTAATGACAACATAAAAAAAAATTGTGAACTTAACCACTCGCGAATTACCGCACCTAGTCCAAAAACGCGAAAATAACTGTACAAGAATATAATGGCTTATACAGTATGCAGAATTAACTTAACTGCCTATAAATTGGATTTACAGGTCCAACTTTGTTGTTTGAGCGATATGTTCGTGCCAAGGAGACCTCCCAGCTCTACTATGCATGTTCAGCATGCCGGGACAGGAAGGACTGTGGTTTCTTCCAGCTGTACAGTGACAACGAGACGGTTTCAGAAATGAAGAAGATGATGCGAGAAGAGTACAACAAATCCAGACAACCGTGGAAACAGCAGGAAGAATTTTTCAGCAAGTAAGTGACTGAAGACAAGCTTCTGATATTATAATGGTCCTTTAGATGTTGTATTAAATCTGTTCAAGACACAGGTTAATATTGTAGAGCTTCAATTTAAAAAAAAATGTTAAACTGTGATACCGGTATCTGAGCTACATAGTAGTGCTTAAATGGACAAACATCCTGATACAAAAGTTTGAAAAGTTATGCTGCCACTGGCAAGATATGCATGAATAAACATCTCTGTTGAACTATTGCTATGGTGGAGTATATAATAGCCTAGATCTACACATAGAAGTCTATGGGAGGAAATGAGCAAGGTGAATGTGATCAACCTGAGTACTTATAGATTTTTCAACAATTTTAAGAGCACTAAATCAGAATACATTTTCGTCAGGGTTTGCCTTCATTTTCAGGCTCATCGCGGTTTAGTATTCCCGAAGGGACCCGATGAGCTTATTGCCATGGCGTGGCGTCCTTTTATTTCCAGTCCGTCGCGTCGTCTTAGCCGTTTATATCCGTCCGTATACGTCGATTTCGTCCCCAGTTGTGAAAAACTCTATCATTTCTTCGTCATTTCTCAAACGTCGATTTGATTCTGATTGTTTCATATGAAAGGGCTAGGTGGGGGATATTAAAACATTGTAAACACAGAATACGTGAAAATTCAATTATAATTTTGTTAATTTAAATGCAAATTTATTGCGAAATCTCACAAAAAATGCTTCTTCTCCTTCATATTCTCACCGATTTGATTTTGATATCGCTCTTAATTTGAGTAGGCGGCTAGAGTTATGCACACTAAATTCTAGCAACAGGAATTTGAATTTGGATACTACCATCGTGATTAATTATGGTAATTTATGCAAATTTATACCTCCAAAATAACAAAAATGTGCTTCATTTTCCCACATGTTCTTGACCGATTTCATTGTGATTTGTATGCATCTGGTAGGCTAGGTGGGGGCTTCAACTTCATGCACAAATTGTAAAATTCATAATGCAAATACATTAGCAAATTATGCAAATATTGATGCAAATTAATGCAAAATTTTTCGAATCACAAATAAAAATTTATAAAAAATGCTTCTTCTCATTCATTTCCTACCAATTTGATTAGTGTTGCGTTTATCTGGTAGAGCTATAGGCTTGGTACACTAAACTTCTACCCAGAATTTTTAACTGTTGCTCCATTACATTAATTTGGTAATGTTATGCAATTTATTCCAAAAAAACAAATTTATTGCGAGTTCTTATATCCATATCGAAGTACCTATTAATTATTAGGTTCCAACTTCAAAGGTGCTTTTATCCAACAACAAAAATCAGTATGGAGCCTCGGAAGGCACGCGGGATGCAATCATATATAATTCATGTAGTTTTATTATTTTTTTTTTATATATTATTATTTTTTTTTTTTCATGTCCCTTCCAGGGCATGCAAACTAATATTATTTTTTTTTTTTCTATCTGTTTTCTTCGGACTAATTTTTAATAATATAACATATTGCTATTGAATTCACTATGTATAGCCACCGTGGACAACTAAAGATTGGGGTTCAAGGAAATATTTTAATAATTTCACCTCAGTATTAAACAGATAATATCTTATTAATACTGTGAGTACATGTTATCTTTAGTCACTAAAACTTCTCAGGTTTAAGTATTATTGTAATTGTATGATCGCGAGAGATATAGGGGCCTACCGATGTATAGTGATGACGCATATGCACGTTCTTGATTACGTATAACGTTGTTTCGTATGAATAATTATAAGACCTTTTAGCAGTTGGATCTACTGATTATAGTAAGATCATACGGTATGCATTATGTTCCTCACAATGTTTAAAAACTATGGCTATATGTGTAACCACATTGTGTCTTACCACAACTTTATATATTCATGGTTGTTCTATTATTATATATACTACTATGGCTATTGCAACTTCATTGCTGATATCTTTAATCACAGGTCCGGGTGTGGATTTATCAACACAATGTTCAACCGTTTTCAACCAGGTTACTATATTCAGGCTGTCCCATTGCGGAATGAATGCAACTCTATATGTGAGACTTGAGTTAGTGCCTAACACAGCGAGAGAAGATGACAGGCAGATGTCCAAAACCACGTTGTATCGCAAACTACCTTCTAGCTCGCAACTGGTTACATCTTTGACAGCGCACGAATCCCTCGAACTATTCTAATCTGTCATCAGATAACTGTAACTAGTAATAGAAACAAGTAATGTGATGTAGGGGTAAGGTTTGCTATTAGGTAAACGCTACGGTTGTATCATTCTTTCTGTAACAACAAATATTATGAGACAGAATTTCTAAATACTATATTGTATATTATTTTTTAACTATTACTATTGAGAGCATCTAACTAATAATTAAATATATTGTATTCTATTAATACTGGACATGTATATTATTGTTTATGTCAAGCAACTTTATAGTTCATAAATCAATTTTCATTTTTTGATCTTATGTAGAGGTGGGGTTAATAGCACTAGAAATGATTTCTTCAATGATGAAATAAACAATAACTTCAATCTAGAAAAATTGAGATATCGCGAGACGCGTGGGACAAATAAGCGCTGGAACAAATCAATAAAAAATGAGAATAAAACATTAAAAATGTGATAACTAATATAAAAGATCCTGACTCCTTTTTTCATAGACTAGTCTACATGTAGATGTTCTGTATGACTTACAGTTGTGTTCTAAATACAATGACAATCAAAGTGCTACTTCAAACATGATATTAGACTGCTCTTATTTTAAATAATAAGGTCTGAAACAATTCTGAAATCGAAAATTTAGTTCAGGTTAATCATTCGTTATGGGTCTGATCCTTTCGGTCCCATGTTTGCCAATATTCATTATAAGTCTATGACTCTGTGGTATGATCTAACCCCTATCATTATACTGATCAATCACCAATCACAAAGTGCGAGAGGATGTTTATGTTTGGTGATAATTTACATAGTGATAACTGTAAGAACCAGTAGCTAGCAGATAATTTTCGCAGACTCGTGTTCTGAAGACTTTTATTTGTCACATTAGCACATATATGCAGCTCAGAACAGTTTACATTTTCAAATGCATCTGCCACAATGTTAGCTGTGTCTGTTTAAAATGAGGAGTTGACAGTATAATGCATGCAGTTTCCCCAAAAGCTACTGACTGGTATTAAAAATTTTAGAGGATACAATTGTCATGTATGGACCCCTGTGTTTCCATTCACAGAGATCGATCTCAATTTTAGCTGATCCCATGACAGAGAACCAAGGCAGTTGGATACACTGTTTGATATCAGGCAAAGAAGTCACCTCCCACGGATATCAGCCAAACTACGCACAGGTGTTGATTGAGATATTACTGCCCGAAGTGTTAATCGCATGCGAATGCCAAGGTTAGATATAAACCATACATCCAACAGAAAAAAATAAAGGGATGACCTTTTTTTCTATTTAATGGAAATTTGTGTACTTTTTTTCATAACGCAGATTAAACCTATAACTAATTGGAAGATTGCTTTTAGCAACCATTATTGTATATACCCTGTTCACTCTTTTCTCGTTTCCTTTTCTGGTTTTCTTCAATTTGAACATCTCCGAATTTCTTAATGTGCTTCTTCTTTATAATTGTTCTTTCTACAAAGTCTCAATTATGCCAGTTTTATTCTCAGAAAGCAGACTTATACCTAGAGAATTTGTATTTTTGCTGCATAAACACCAATGACTCAATGATTCTTCAGCAAACTCGGGTCTTCATAACCTTTTAAATCGCTTGAGAACTAAGTACTCCGAACGCAGTTAACCGTGTTGTGGAAAATGCGTGTTATAGCTGGAAATCAATTCATTCTCCAATGGTGCTTAACATTGCGGAAGTCACGAGATCAGCAACCACAATAATACACATAAAGTCATAAGAGGTTTCACAATCTCTGGCATGTTACAAGAATTAATTAATTCTCAATGCCTCATCGTAAATTCTTGAATAGTTTTATTTACTAGTGTGATGTGATATAAAAGTATTTCTTTCTTCCAGTCTAAGAATTTTGGTATCCAGCATTTATTGCTTAAATAAATAGCAGGAGAATATAAGTGCCACGCAATTAGATATGCATAATTGTGTGAGCATTATATACTATCTTGTCCGCTTCACATGCAATGTCAGTATGTCAAGTCAAATGTACAGAAAGATATCATTCTATATGAATTATTAGTACACGTGGTTATGAAAAATACAGGGAATGGTCTCCTATTTTATTAGATGTGGAAAGAACGAATACTATATCGGATGCAAAGATGTTACTGGTTCCATCAACCCAGTTAATGCACTAGGTGCTTCGAATTGAAAAAACCTATCTTGTTCATGACAAATTATTGTTTGGTGGATGGAATTATGCTTAGAATGAATATTTATCTGTTCATTTGCCCCATTTTTTCAAGTGAAACTTGGTTCAATTTCAGGTTTTGTATATAATTTTGTAGCTGTTTTTGCACAGTAGGCACACTTCGACAGTGCATAGAAGGTGTGAATGACATGTTAGAGTCTTTGAGAACTGGTATTTTATTGAGTAAGGGGCTTAAGAAGGATTATAAATCCGCTTCGTTATGTCTGCAGTGTCATTTAGTGATCGTGTAAAGCATTGGCAAACTGAGAGGCCACGTTCCAAGGTAAATGGCCAGTATAGAAATATGTAGATTTAAAAGATCATCATGTGAAACTTTAGTTTGCTGTGTTACCGAGTTGAATAGAATGATATAGTAAAATGATAATCTCCTTTTCGTTTATTTCATTCTATACAATGTCCTTCCTCGTTAGGCCGCCTCCAGTCAAGTTCAAAAGCCACTTAATAGCCCTTCTCCTAGATTCCAATGGTACAACCAGTAAATACGAGGAGCATACATCAACATACCATTCATGGACGGTGTACTGAGGAAAGGTGACAACCGAGGCACTGCCCACTCTGAGGAGAGGACTTATGAGGTGACTATTGGAACTTGAGGCAGCGATCAAGCACCAGAACCCTACACTACAACAGAAGTTTAGTAAGTGCGACACAAGTGAATCTTATTTCACTCACTGTGTCAGTAAGTAACAGGCTGTAATATAACAATGGGGTAACAAGATAAGACAGATTACAGGTTCTTTATTCAATGATCCACGAAAATGATGCAGTAAATATTTTAGTCACTAGATAGGAGTTCAGCAGAGTAACACATAAGATGTATCTTATTTAGAGAAAAATGTGTGGTTTCTCGTGGAAAAAACCGTCACTCTAATGATTCGATGTATGCACATTCGCCCGTCACTCGATATGACAGACATCATGCAAATCACAGTCAAAATGTTGAGTGAGGGTTAAGACACGGGATGTTCTTTCAAAAGCCTGATTCCATATTCAAAAAAGTGAATCTTTGTGGTGTTACGTCTCTGCAAGAACTCTTCTTGAGGTAATGGGATCTATATCTTAGTTTGGGGAAGACACGCATTTTTACTTCATTTTTTCCATCCAATTACAATATTTTAGAGGAAAACTTGCGTAAGTTGGGGTGTGCAAACTTAATAGGATTCGTGGTGAGGGTCACTTAATAAACATAAATTATATGGCATCTCGAGAAGCACACACCCAGGATGTCACGAATATGGAGATTTATAAGATGTGAGGGAGATTCAGAAGAGGAAAAAATCAGAAACATGGGCAGGCCAGTTGAGAGATTTTCGCATTACAGACATATCGCGACAAATGTCGAGGGGCCTCCTGGTTAGGGTTAAATCAGTAATAGAGGTTTAACCTAAACTTGCAGATATCATCTGTCATCTAGGGGATATAAACATGTTCTTATGGAGCCAGAGGCAGGACCACCAAAGGCCAACCTTGTAAATTTGAAACACCTTCCCTAGGTCCAAACAGTACAGACCAAATAATATTGTGTGCCATACCAATAGGACAGTACCCGGGGTATATGGTTCATAACCATTCTCAAGTAGCCACATTGCGATCTTAGGGGAATGAAAAGTGTTTTTTTTTTTTTCTGTTATTTCTTTTGCGAGGGGGGGGGCCAGGAGGGATGCACTGAAGAATTTATCGACAAAATTTGCAGCACCAGCAATCAGGCATCGACCAGATGACAGCAAATATAGTAATCCTTCCAGTCGATATAAATTACAGAAATCATACTGAAATTATGGATGGGGGGGCTGAGGTTTGGTAATGCATTATGAACATGTTGAAATTTGCCATATTTGTCTTGAAAGCAACTTTTCAAATAATTGACCCTTTACCCTTTTTCGTGTGAATGTGGCCTCAGTGCACAATCGAGTACAATTAATCATAAACAATCGTAATAATTATTTTTTCAACTTCAATCTTTGTACGCAGACAACTAGAAAATAGCTAAGTGTAAGTAACATGTATACGAAAAACTACCCTTTTCATACCCACGATAAGGAAAGCAAAATTGCAACAAGGAAGATACTTAAACAATCAATGTCATGATGCATCGGTCCCCAGAATAATTCAGCAGTAATGGAGTTAAAGAATTGGAAACATTCTATTTGTAATTAACTGAGTCCTTACAGGATATGCAGCGTCAGGTAGACTACATGATCCCAAGGGATCACAATCATTCAAGAAGCCCACATAGGGGATACCTTCTAACCTACACGAAAGGCTCCCTGTCAAACCGCACTACCTATGGATCCAAAACTGCCAACGAACTGTAAGCGCAATCTCAATAACTTTGACCAATGTCTTTAGAGAGTCGATAGGCAACATTGACTTCAAATTAAGAAAATTGCTACAACTTAGGCTATCTGAGCTAATAGTAAAGTGTTTGAATGGACAAATAAAATGACACCGGCTAAGAATACAAAAGTTTTGAAATTTATGTTCCCTCCGCTACTGGCAAGAGTGATATAATGAATATAAACAATTTTTACTGCGGGCAAATAAAAAATTAGCGTAGATCCACACACCATCAGTAAGTCTATGGAGATGACATGGCGAGCAGGTGAATCCGGTCAACTTTCATTTTTCTACTTTTTAAAGCCACTAAATAGTCATTTTGAAATACAATTTTCTCAGGCTTGCATTTTTGTCTCGCCTGCGTATCGGATCCGAGACGATAGGTATTACTATTTCCGAGGTGTCGCCGTCGTAAGTCGTCGACGCGGGCGGCGGTCAACGATTGTGTTTGGCACGGCAAAATCGAAAGGACTGACAATAACTTTCTAAAGCTTCCAAGTGGGATCACCAAGATTCATAGCGCGAGAGCCATCTCTGAAAGGCGGCAGGTTCAAGCTTGCGAATAGTGAGTCGACATTTGAATAAGTAAAAGTCAAAGGTCAATGAACTTTCCATTGACTGCACAGTGCTATGCACTGTGCTATATTATCTTGACACACAAAACTTTCTACTAGTAAAATCAGCTGTAGTAAATACGAGCTGTGGATTGCTAGATTGGTAAACACTGACCTCCCTTCAAAAAGTATATTGGTACATATGTACAATATAACTTTCGATTTAGGATTGGCAAACCCGTGTTAAATGAATGGGCAGAATATCTTCACTGTTGACATTTGCACGATGTGCCGCGCAAATATTCGGAGCGTATTCCCTGCCGGCGCCACTGCCTTAGCGCGCCCATAACCACTGATACGCTATAGCGCAATTCCGGAGTCATCCGTTCTCAATGTTTCATTTTCGAATTCACCAATAATATAAGGGTAGAACGTATGCATTCTGATCTGACACTATCGTAAATTCATGATGGGGCTTGACGATGAGCGATCTATTTACTCAATATAAATAGTGAACGTTCATCATACAAATACTGGACCGTAATATGAGCACTCCAAATATAAATTATCCCTACGTGCAAGTGCGTATTCGACGCTCGCCTTCGCGTTGGGACAATAACCTGCAACTCGGGATATATTTCATATTTGTGTAATATAATCCAATATCATTGTACAATAGATTGTACACGAATTTATAAATACTTCGAGGATGGATTGCCAAATCAGTACAAGAGCGGTCCATCTCTTGAAGGTGCAGCGTCAAGTTCGAATGTAGTGAAGTTTGAATTTATAAAGGTCAAAGTCTATGAATACTTAAGCATGAACTGGCTATCCCTTATGTGCTGTGTTGTAACACACAATAATTTCTATAGCTTTTCGAGGTGGGATCACTCAAACTTCATACCAGAGGTCCCATCTCTTGAAGGCACAGGTCAAGTTCCCAAAGGCCAATGACATAGATTTGGAGTCATCCCGCGAGGCAGTAGGAGATGTTTTAATTTGTTGTATCTTGAAGAGAACGGGATAATATTCATCTTACCGACTTTCCCTTGTGTCATTTTTAAACATTGGATAGTAAAAAAAAAAGTCTTGAAGTAAATCATTATTTTCTTAGTGATGTTTGCCAAATGAAACTCAAATATTAGGATTTACCATGTTGTTGAATTTTAAATTTTCCAAGTTCCCCTTTCAGGAAATTTAGGATTACTATCTGATAATTGAAAATACAAAAAAGGGTTATTTTTCTTGAACATAATTTTCTGCTCAAGGTGTTTATTTGGATTATCCTGAATATTCTGGGAATTTGATAATAGGATAAGGATTTACCGTACATGTAATCTATATTGATTTGAATAATCATACATTGCTTGTCAAAATATTCATGAAAAAAATGTGATTTACAATAATCCGAAAAGAAATACTTCTCACTGTTTAATAAATCAGCAGAAATTACATGATTTTGCAAAAGATTTGTTAGAATTAGCTAATGCAGTGTTGAAGTTAAGAAGATATCATGTAGATGTAATTTCCAGCCACAATTCAATGATACTGTGTCTTGATGAATTTTCTTGGAAATGAATAATAGGCTTATGATTGCTTTAACTTTATCCAATGCTTCAATTCCAAAACTAGAATCTAATAGCCTGTTAATCCAACTGTGTATTGAAATTACAGATATTGAATAGATGAGAGTGGCTACCTTGTTCATATGCCATGAAGATGATATATGCCTACCAGGGTTATAGCTAGAAAGATTTTTGTGCCGGCTGTAGGAAGGAATTATGCGAGCGGAGCGAGCAAAGTGAGCGTAGCGCTCCTGAATTTCCTCATAAAAAAGCATTTGGACGCATTTATTTTACAAAATACCTCTTAAAGCTCAAAATACACGATTTATTTAGAGATTTAAAACATTTATGGTCATTTTCAAGCTTTTCTGTGCCGGTCGGAGGACTAATAAATTCAGCTCAGTGGCGGTCGGCTTCATTTTGTGCCGGCTACCACCGACCGGTGCCGACTGCCGTAGCTATAACCCTGATGCCTACCAATGCCAACTCTCATTAAAGTTGGAGAATGTACAGATGTTGTGCTGCATGTATTATTCAGCATTCATGATGGCTTCTTTAAGTTCAGAAAAGGCAAAATAATAAACAGGAATTTCAAAGTTGTGGTAATGTAGTAACATCCACTAGAGGTTGTGAAATTATTCTCATGACATAGATATAGAGCCACATATACATAAACACAGATTAGTCAAACATTTTGAGGTGTGGATATTTACAAATCTCGTTGTTCTCTTTGTACCGATTGTGAATATCACTGATTTATCTTTTCTTTTCCTTTTTTTTTTTCAGCAATACTTATTCTCTGATCAGGCTATTAAATTCCTGGTCCAAACAATCCAGTCACTTGGATTCGAAAGAGTACTCTGTGTTGGCGTTCCCAGGTAAGAAAAAAAACCCTTTTTTTATAACTACTTAAACTGCTGTACAGGCAAACCCTGTAATAACGAGGACATCGGGGCCTACAATATTTCTTCGCTATAGCACATGATGAAAACACACAAAAATGTATGCATATGGGACTACATATAAAGTAACAAGATTTCTAGCTACTGCAGTGTTTTCTATAGTATTGCAAATATATAAAACGTAATTTGGAGCTTTGGAGC
>JZLH01S0145813.1:2523-20273 GCA_001188425.1 Eucidaris tribuloides | reverse complement strand
CGTAGATGTAATTTCCAGCCACAATTCAATGATACTGTGTCTTGATTAATTTTCTTGGAAATGAATAATAGGCTTATGATTGCTTTAACTTTATCCAATGCTTCAATTCCAAAACTAGAATCTAATAGCCTGTTAATCCAGCTGTGTATTGAAATTACAGATATTGAATAGATGAGAGTGGCTACCTTGTTCATATGCCATGAAGATGATATAGGCCTACCAATGCCAACTCTCATTAAAGTTGGAGAATATACAGATGCTGTGCTGCATGTATTACTCAGCATTCATGATGGCTTCTTTAAGTTCAGAAAAGGCAAAATAATAAACAGGAATTTCAAAGTTGTGGTAATGTAGTAACATCCACTAGAGGTTGTGAAATTATTCTCATGACATAGATATAGAGCCACATATACATAAACACAGATTAGTCAAACATTTTGAGGTGTGGATATTTACAAATCTCGTTGTTCTCTTTGTACCGATTGTGAATATCACTGATTTATCTTTTCTTTTCCTTTTTTTTTCAGCAATACTTATTCTCTGATCAGGCTATTAAATTCCTGGTCCAAACAATCCAGTCACTTGGATTCAAAAGAGTACTCTGTGTTGGCGTTCCCCGGTAAGAAAAAAAACCCTTTTTTTATAACCACTTAAACTGCTGTACAGGCAAACCCTGTAATAACGAGGACATCGGTGCCTACAATATTTCTTCGCTACAGCACATGATGAAAACACACAAAAATGTATGCATATGGGACTACATATAAAGTAACAAGATTTCTAGCGCTACTGCAGTGTTTTCTATAGTATTGCAAATATATAAAACGTAATTTACTAAATAAATAAGTCACAGAATTGAAACAGCAGAACTGAAAGTGTAAGTGAACGATGATTCCAACTCCTCCGTTACTAAAAATGGTGTAACGGGCGGAAAGGGTACGTCACCCACTTACATGTGCTAGCTGGCATGGGTCCTCACGCTGTGACAGGAAGTGTGTACAACGTGCGGCCGTGGTGTAGCACGCCCAACCTGTTGACCAACTTCTTTTACAGCGCGATACATTGGTTGTGCTCGCTAACCAACATAAACTGAGGTGGATGCGTGCTATAACAAGGTAAATTTCCTTTGTTTTTCTTTTTTTTAGGCTGGGAATTTACCTCGCTATAGCCAAAATTTTGCTATAGCCGATCTTGTTATATGAGAAGCATAATTACACAGAGGTCTATGGAAGAAAATTGGGATCCAAGAAATGTCCTCGTATTAAGTGGGTCCTCGCTATACCTGTACTCGTTATAACAGGGTTTGCGTGTATATGATAATAAAGCATTTAATTACAAGGTAGGGAAAGTAGATGCATTCACAGGCTTTCAAGCGCTCCTACTTTTCCTACTTTTTCCTACTCTTTTTACTCTCCTCCTACTTATCCTACTTTTTTCCCCCAAACTCCTCCTTTCTCCTACTTTCTCCTACTTTTTTTGTAAAACTCCCACAAAAATAAAAAAATGCTATTGATCATATAAAATGCTGGAGTAGTGAGTAGTCATTTCAGGTATTTACAGAAAGTGTGACAGACGAAAACTCCACAAAAAAAAAATCAAAATCAAAACCCCGTGCATGTCCTACTTTTCTCCTACTTTTAGCTCTTTATATTCTACTTTTCTCCTACTTTTTCCTAAATTTAGCTCCTATTTTGCTCCTACTTTTTCACCATGGTCCACTTGAAAGCCTGCATTCAATCAACGACACAGTTGAATCATTTTATTTTAGACCATGGTGGATAGCACATGGAAAAGTGGTTACTTCCAGGCTTTGATTTAAGAGGTCTTGGCACCAAAATGGTTCTGTATTCAGCTGATGGTGTAAGTGGAGCAAGAACAGCAATTACAATAATGTTTAAGAAATTGTTGACATTTATATTCACACTAGCGTCATCAGCGCTTCGCGCCGATGAAGCTGCACTTCGCACCTCGTTCACTCATTCTCTTTGGGGGGGGGGATCCCCATATCCTCACAGTCTCCCAATATAGTCGCCAAATCCGCCAACCCCCTCCCCAGCCCCTTATCCCGTTGTATCCCTCTCGTATTGCCCCTCTAATTCTTCCTCATATTCCCCTTGATTTTTTCCTCTTATTATGCCTCCGCAACGAAGTTGCCGGAGACATTATGTTTTCGGGTTGTCCGTCCGTCCGTTCCGTTACGGATCCTCGTTACCGCGATAACTTGAAGAACCCCAATCGGATTTTGTGTAACTAGGACCACAGTATGTACTATGAGCACCAATGAACTGATTAGATTTTGGAGCTGAAAGGTCAAAGCTGTCAAAGGTCCGGCTGTAAAATCTGTCTATTTGCGGCTTTACACGATAACTGAGAAACGGCCAGTTGGATTTCATGTGACTTTTACGGGGTGAAGTATGTATTATGAGGCACCAATTGACTGCCATTCAGATTTTGGAGCTGAAAGGTCGCAAGGCAAAGACGTCACAGACCTAAAATATGTCTGATTTTGGGCTCGTTACCGCGATAACTGAGAACGCAGTTGAATTTTCATGTGTAACTTGGATGAAGCTATATAGTATGCAGCCACCAATGAACTGATTAATTTTGGAGCTGAAAGGTCAAAGGTCAATAGGTCACCGGGCCTTAAAAAATGTCTGATTTTGGGCCGTTACCACGATAACTGAGAAACGGACTGGTCGATTGTCAGTGTAACTTGGGTGAAGTATGTATTATTGAGGCCACCAATGAACTGCAATTAGATTTTGGAGCTGAAAGGCCAAAGGTTCACCGGGCCTAAAATATGTCTGATTTGGGCTCGTGACCACGATAATTTTGGAACGGCAGTGGATTTTTAATTGTAACTTTGGTGCCTGTGAAGTATGATTATGACGGCACAATGACAATGATTATGATTTTGGAGCTGAAAGAGTCAAAGGTCAAGGTCACGGGTGCCATAATATGTCTGATTTGGCTCGTTACCGCGATAACTTGGAACGCCCAGTTTGAATTTTCATGTACTTGGTGTGAAAGTATGTTATTTATGAGCCACAATGAACTTATTAGATTCGGAGCTGAAAGTCCGTCAAGGGTCAAAGGTACGGGTAAAAAATGTCTGATTTTGGGCTCGTTACCACGATAACTTGAGAACGGCTGAGTTTCAGATTTGTCATGTAACTTGGGTGAAGTATGTTTATGAAGCACCAATGTACGGCATTCAGATTTTTGGAGCTGAAAGGGTCAAAGTCACCAGACCTAAAGTATGTCTGATTTGGCTTGTTACTGCGATTCACTGGAAGCGGCTGCGTTCAGCGTGAGGTATGTATTACTGAGGCAGCCCAATGAACTGATTAATTTAGGAGCTGAAAGGTCAAGCGTCAAAGGTCACCGGGCCTAAAAATGCTCTGATTTAGCCTCGTTACCACGAAACGTTGAAACAACTGGTCGGATTGGTCATGTTAACTTGGGTGAAGTTGTATTTGAGGCCACATGTACTGATAGATTTTTGGAGCTGAAAGGTCCAAAGGTCAAGGTCAACAGACCTAAATGTATGTCTGATTATGGGCTCGTTACTCGATTACTTGAGAGGCGGCGTGTCAGGTGGGTATGAATTATGGCGCACAATATGATTAATTTAGCAAGCTGAACAGGTCAACGGTCCACCGGGTTCTTAAAATATGTCGATTTGGGCTCGTCGTCCCGGTGATAACTTAGAACGGCCAGTTGGATTGGTTTATGTAACTTGGGTGAAGTATTCATTATATGTATAAGTATCAATGAAACAATCAGATATTCAGGCGTTAAAAGGTCAAAGTCGAAGGTTACAATGCCCATACTTCGTTCTTTTACCACGATAACATGAGAACGGTCTTATCGGATATTGATGTTCTGGGTGTGATAAGTACATGTAAGGTATAAGGTACCAATGAACTGATCATATTTTGGGGCTAAAGGATCAAAGTCATGCAGGGACCCATACTAATATCTTTACCAGATAACTGAGAACAGCTTAATCAAATATTGATGTAATTTGAGTGAATATGCTATTATAGGGGCATAAATAGAAATTTTCAGAGTTGAACGGTCAAAGGTTACAATGGCCCGCCCATACCATTCAAAAGTTTAGAAATTGGACGGCAGGGTGCCGGAGCATTACACCCATCGGCTGCGCGCAGCCGTAGTTGCCTATGTTCCCCTGAATTTTTTCTTATTCCCTTTATTTGCCTACTTGCCATTATTCCTCCGCAATCCCCATTTAATTCTCCCCCTTATTTATCCCACTCTGAATTCCCCTACCTTCATCGCCTCCAATCCTCGTTATCCCCACCTACAATGTAGCCTGCTTTTCCCTTTATTCCCTTCCTATCCCCCTCTTCTTATCCACCGCAACTCTGCATGTCTTCAAATCAATATCTATGAAGTAATAATCATTTTTTAAAATCATGTATTCAAATCATCTTCATGATTGTCATTGTCCTGTAGCCAATCTGCCTATACTGGTACGTTTGACTGAAATATGGTATGAGGTTCCCCACGCGATTATGAGAGTCAAAGTACAGTAGTTTCCCTACACATCTTATGTCATTTGAATAGTCGATCCGTAGTTACGCCCATAGCTCCTCACTGACGAACGACGATTCCGCTCCATTCGTTAAAAGGAAAAGACCCGGTAATTAAGGAGATTTCTATCGTCAACACCATGGACTATCCCTTCATCCACCTCTCACTGCAGACTAATAACAACATATGACAATGCTTAGACACCCTTACAAACGAGTGGGTAGCTAGGGTTTTTCAGCAGGGGGGGGTACTGAGCGGACCTTGAAATTTTGTAGTGCTGGCACCAAATATTTTTTTGGGAGGGCGCATACAACATCATTACAAATCCTCTTTTTTCGACACAGACACCAGTCGCCAGAAACTCGCTCATTGGGGGGGGGGGGGGAGGCGGGGTTACGATTTTTTTTTTTCCTCGGCAATCCCAGGTCCAAAAATTTCCCCGCATCACGTCATCCGCCGAAAAGTTGCTATGCTACGACTACATTTTGCCGTCTGCTAAAGAAAAATCATTTCATGTTCCCCCGTCATGTCACCCGCCGAAAAGTTGCTATGGATGACTACATTTTGCTGTCTGCCTAAAGAGAATCAACATTTATTCATTTTTTGTAGTTACTTGACATTTCAAACCCCTGGCCCCTTTTGACAAAAAATGCGATGAATTTTACCGGAATGACACCCCCCCCCCTTTAGGCTTCTCTTCATAATTTTGTAGGGGAGCTGGTGTGCAGGCACACTAAATTGTGCGCACAGATTCGTGACTATGGAGGTGTAGCGATTTTTTTTTTTCCTCGGAATCCCGGTCCAAAATTTTCCCCGATCACGTCATCCGCCGAAAAGTTGCTATGCACGACTACATTTTGCCGTCTGCTAAAGAAAAATCTATTTCATGTTCCCCCGTCATGTCACCCGCCGAAAAGTTGCTATGGATGACTACATTTTGCTGTCTGCTAAAGAGAAATCAACATTTATTTCATGTTTTTTGTAGTTACTTGACATTTCAAACACCCCCTTGGCCCTTTTGACAAAAAATACATGAATTTTACAGAATGACACCCCCCCCCCCTTTTTAGGCTTCCTTCATAATTTTGTAGGGGCACCTGGGGGCACACGAAATTCGTGGGGGGCACTTGACCCCCCCCCCCCCCGGCCCCCCGTAGCTACACCCCTGCTTACAGCATTGATTTGCCTTTGGACAGTAACAATAGCGTGCATTCCGACAGGTGTGGAATCTAAACCGTTACACACACAGCACAATAGAGCCGAGATAAAATTACAACTTGACACTGAATCTAGCACAGTACATGTACATGCAGACATACTGTAGAGAGTTTCCCCTACAAGCCCAAGACCTCGAATTACTGTAGGGGTTTTCCCCCTACGTGCCTAAGACTTCTGAAGAGCCAATGAGAACGCGGTGACGGCTGCGACTTTTTATCTATAGCCAAGCGAGTGATAGGAACACTGTCTTCCAGTTACGTATGTACGTATACCAGCCAGGCGACGGTCGCCCGGCTACGGGCTACGTCCACCATGCCTCTTCCGGGCTACGCTCTAAAAATGCGTCAGGCCACCAGGTTTTGGTGCGGTTTCTATAATAGATGTATACAAGTCATAAATTGGTCTTTAAGGGCCTTAAAGGCGAGGTTCACCCTGACATTACGTTGGTTTTAAAAAACGCAGAACAATGAGAGCACTATATTAATGAAAGTTTGGCGAAAATCCAACAAAGAATAATAGAGTTATGGAATTTTTAACTTTTAAATTTGTGACGTCACCTGGGAGCAGCTTCCCGTATGTCATGTGACATAAATTTCATAAAAGTGCCATTTTCTCAGAAATTAGAAAATGATTTTACCTGTGCATTTGATATATTATCAGAAACATTATTTCATACATGCTTCTATGAAAAAAAAAACCATTCAGTCATCATGAACCATTAAAAAATGGCAATTTATGGAATTTATATGACATGACAATGAGGGAGCTGCTCGCATGTGACGTCACCAATTTAAAATTTTGAAGCCTCATAACTCTGTTATTCTTTTGTGGATTTTCGCTAAACTTTCATTAATATGTTTCTCTCATTGTTCTGCTTTTGTTAAAACCAACGTAATATCAGGGTGAACCTTGCCTTTAAGTACCGACTAGTACATAAGGCATGCACAGAGCAGAGAGTCATACCTTAGCTAAGACTTTTCAGTGAGAGAAGGCAAAGGGGGAATTATTTTTTGTAGTGAGGTGTGCAGCAGAGGCCTTTCACTGGTTTCTGTGGTCTCATATGTAGCAGTGGTAAAATTACATAAATTCTGCTGGTCCTTTTCCGTAACCTCATTTGAGTTTCTTGGATCCCCTCCCCCCCCCCCCCAAAAAAAAGGAACTTGAGCACTGCTGTGCTGACATTTAATATTTGTGAGGTGTACATGTACATCCCCCTGACCCATCCCACTCCCAGGAACCTTTTGCTATGCCTAATAAGATATAAACTTACATGCTTGTTGTGCGATATTTGTTCTATTTCTGCCCAGGTTACACGAGTATATATGTGAAGACAAATCCACAGGGTTGGACAGCCTGCTGCTAGATATTGATCATCGTTATGTAAGTTTCCTGTGTGAATCTGATTGTCAACTTTGCCCCTAAGTATAGTGAAATCATCATTCAAGTTGAAATGTTTAATTTAAGACAAATTTATTTGATTTACATGAACATGTATATGCAAGTAATTGATCACCCTGTATTTTTTTTAAGAAAGTGTAATATATTAACTTCTCCAAAAAAAGGTTCCACAATTCAAATTTGAGAATTGATTTCTCTCATGGTATTATAGTATAGTACTTGATATTGGTATCGTTGGAAAACCTGTTTATTTTCCTCCACAATGATACCTCATATGCCATTATTATGGATTCATGGAAGTGCAAGACATTTTAATAAGGCCCGGCCAAGTCAAAAGTCAAAAGCTGCAAAATGCATTGTTATAGTCACCAGTTCAGAGTTCACTTGTTTGTCAGAGTGGATTGTGTTTAATTATGTTGTGATGGTTTTCAATAAATTGTATGTGTTGTTTTCACATTTTATTTTGAAGTTTAAACATAATTTAAGTGGGTAATTGTGAAATTATCATTGTGTTTGAGTTTCATTAATATTCTTGTAAGATTTTCAAGGTCCCCTCCAACAAACAACATATAACACTTCAATAGAAACCATCACTATCTTCATATTCTGCCTTTAATGTCTCCCTCCACGGTTTTCTTTTGTAGAGACTTGTGCATCCAATATTAATTCTAAATTATTATATTATTCAGATTATTATTTCCCAAAGCCTATCTCACCCCAAAATTTAAGCCACTTGTGTTGTTGTTTCTTGTCCTTGTCTGTTCAGGGTCAATTCTGTCCACCTAGTCAATTCTGTCGCTACAACATGTTCAACCACTTCTTCCTGGATGGAAAGAGGAGTCTGGACATCTGTAAAGAGTTCCTAGGTCGCTCCGATGGAAGCAAGGTCGTCATGGTAACAGATCCTCCCTTTGGAGGCCTCGTTGATGTCTTAGCCTCTGGGGTCAAGTGGTTGATGGACTTGTGGAAGTCAAATGTCAAAGGTCAGCAAGTTCAAGACGTAAAATGTTATGCATGGTGACGTTGTAATTTGATCAAAGGTTTTTTGTACAATCATGTATGTTGGAAATAACTCCATTCCAGTCAGAATGATGTAGCCATCAACAGCAGAACGGAAGAGAGCTGGAAAACACTGGTATTTATATCAGCAACTGAAAAAAAGTCAATCAATCAACTAAGTGAAAAATACTGTCAGTGTTAATCAAACAACTTTCTTAGAAAAAACATAAACAACATGGAAAAACCAGATTAATGAATGTGTGAAAAAGCTAAATGAGAACAATGGGTCAATAGGACAATTAAGGGCCGGATTTAATTGGTAGGTAAATATCTGCAAGATTAAAAAAAAAGATCCATGGGGCTAGGCTGTGGTAAAGAACAAGCAAGTTTGTGTATCAGTAGCTACTGGCATGATCCATGATTATAGTCTGAGTTCACATCAAAGGTATGTAACATGGACGGACAAGGATGGTTAATTTTTGTCTGTCCATGTTACTTACCGTCAGTGTCAACACTAGAAGTACTGTATTATGCAAGTCTTCATCACCAGCTTAGGATAGAATTATGTCTTATCTACATTAGGTAAATTACGTAGTAAAAAAGGTGGCTATTGACGAATTTAAAAATGGACCTACTTACATGAATGTTAGTCTGTCCACATGTTACCTACCTTCGCAAGAAATTTTCACCATGACGATAATCTAAATAGACTGGCATGTTTGAAGCTGATATTTGGGCAAATTATTTCTCATGAATCATTCCAAACAATGTTATTCTGTATGGAGGGTAATGTACTGTGGATCTATCGGAACACCTAATGTCCCATAAAAAGGGCATACTGTGAGCTTGCCCAAATATTTTTGAAACAATCCCATTTATTCCTATTTACACTGTTACAGAGATGAGTCAAGAGCTGCCTGTGATGTGGATATTTCCTTACTTTCTTGAGCACAGGATAGTTGCCAGTCTGCCAAGTTTTAAGATGCTTGATTACAAGGTAAGTCACTTAATACCCCCTCCCCTTCCCTCTTCCCCTTCCCCTCTCCCCCCCCCAACTTTAAAGGAGGTGAATTGTGATGTCTGAAGGACATGGTGAGGTTTTTAATCCATTTCCCATTCAGTCATATATGGACTGTAAGGCAAGGCCATTTATCGTGATTTTCCGTTGTCCCATCAGTGGTATTTTACAAATCCGTAATGATGATTATCTGAATATTACTAAACCCGTAAATCAGGTTTCTTCTCCTAATACCATGTGCGCGTTTTTGAGAAAATTAATTATGACAGTTATTTACAATGTCGTGACCAAGTACATTTTAGCAGTGTACAAACTACTGGGGACTTTCACTGTGTGCAAAAATAAATTATGTCGCTGGAATGTCACTCCCATCATATCCTCGTTCACAAACTTGGGAATGCTTGACAACCTATGTAGTCACAATACTGTGAAACCGCAGGTGTTTGAAAACTGAATAGGAACTTTGGTGAGGCATTTGAGCGCAACTATGGTATAAATAATGGAGGACTGCATAAATGGATTTTATTAAATGCATTCAAAAGAATACCTTCAACAGTACATTCCAATGTGAGCCACAGGCCTTCATAAATATTAATAGCATAGCTGTAAAGACTGATCTAGCAAGTAATGTTCGTGTCTGTGAAATCGCTGTCGATGGTGATTTCTTTACCAAGGCATGGGACTGAGGAACTTGCCTCATTAATTAGTCGATTATCTCAATAATGTGTCAATAAAAATTGGAGAACAAATGTGTTTTCTCATCAGCAACTTCATCTTAATGAGTTCATAATGTTATTTTTCAATACCAATCTGGAGACTACGGAACATTTTTTCTTAAGCGTTATTTGGTCAATGCCCTACATTCCAATACTACAAGCCCGAAACACCATCCCTCTACTCTAATCCTAGTCTTAATTGCTAATCCTTATTTGAAACCCTAATCTTAAAACCTTAAAATCGTGGTTTGATGTCAGATATAATGGGAAATAAGCCACAGATGCATGACAGTTTATTAATAAGGCCAATTATGCCACTCAGAGCAACAATTTCTCAGGCAGTGTGATGAATATGGATATTATCCTATTTTGCTCATTAGTGGTAAACATTTGATTACCAATCACATTATCCCAGATCATGAGGAAATGATAATGACAATGTAGGTTCAATAACAGCTGTGCCTGTGGTTTGATGATTAATACTCTGAAAATAGTTCTCAGCATACCTCAAGATAACAAAATACACTGCTTGTAAATTTCAAACTAATGTTGCAATATTCTATTCTTTTTTTTATCCCTGTGTAGGTAGACTATCATAATCATCCTTTGTTCAAGAGTGGACCACATGCCACCAAGAAGGGTTCACCAGTGAGAATATTCACCAACATCGATCCTTCTAAAGTCATACTACCAAAATCAGAAGGATACAGGTAATGCAAACCCACAGCATTGAAATCAGAAAACAAAAAAGTCCAAACTGAGTTTAAAAGACAAGTTTTAACAGGAACATGTCTTGGCTATTGTCTCTTGTCATAAGTATACCATTCAGTGAGAGAAATCACAGGTTATAACCTGTTACCCCTGAGATTCTGTATAATTCTCATTAGAGCTGGGATATTTGATGAAAACCTCATTCGATTATGGTGGAAAAAAACATCGTCGATAACACGATTTATCACCTGAGTTGAAAAACAGATTTGCGATGAAGAAGATAAATCTATTTTAGGCTTAAATGAGCCCCGTAAGACTGCTACCAAAACGTAGTCAAAACAGTGTTGCTTTCTGTAGACCCTCTTGTAACTAGATCAGAAGATTCATGGTGCCGATTGTTTATAAATTTGTGGTGGTCAGTGTGTAGACAGAGTTGTTACGTTATACTAAATGCACCACTGCTCATAATACCACAAGTTTGATAGCTGAACAGCATGGAGGTGTCTCATATCCCCACCCCCTGTTTCTACCTATATGATTACAGGCAGTAGCACTTGTGTGCAGAGTATTCATACCTGTCGGAATTTCTTCAGTGATGTGTGACTCGAGGGGCGGGGGGGGGGGGGGGGGGGGGGGGGGGGGGGGGAGGGGGGGGGGGGGGGGGGGGGGGGGTGGGGGGGGGGGCGTCCGGTCTTGGACTCGGAGACCGGACTCGGTCTCGGACCGGACCTCGAAGGTTCATGACTCGGGGTCTCGGACTCGCGACTCGGGGCTGTGACTCGAGCTCGGCGTCGAGTCGGCTCGAAGAGACCGGGGCATATTGGCACTATACTGCAGTTGCCGAAACTGAGTTTCGTATCCTAACCCGCGATCCAAATGGATGTCAGGTTCCTTTCGTGGTACATATTACACATGATGTGTGTGTACATACACACCACTTTACACTACACAATACACAATTTACCGCCCAAAACACAATTTGCTGCCCAATCAATCAATAAAATTGTATTTTCTAAACAAACTAAAGAATATGATGAAGCAAAAATGTGAAATTTGTCACTGCCGCTATTGAAAATTTCTGATGAATACCAACTTTAGCAAGCACTTTGAAAGGATGATAGTACCTCTCAACTTTTTTTAAAATGTATCAAGTACTGTTGATCTCCAAATTTATTATTTAATTTTTTGAAGATGTTTTGGTAAGATTATGGTAACTTACAGACTGTTCTGTGTGGCTGAATTACACTTTTATGTATTAGTTCACCCAATCTAGCAAAATATTTTCTCATATTACATTTCCACATATTGAAGGTTTTGTGGGAATTTTGCTTATAGAACAAGGAGGGTGTTGACAAACAAGTGAAAATGTTACGAAGTGATTGATGCTGCATTCTAAAGACACAGATACAAGGGCTTTCTTGATAAACTACATGTAATTTTGAAACTAAAATAACTACATACTATCGTCTTGTAATTATTTTGTAGGTTTGTTATCTTTTTTTTAATTGAATGATGTGTTGATTCATTTGAATAATTCTTTAGTAAGTAGGTCCCTATCGGCATGTACAGTCCAACCTGTCTTAGTGGCCACCTCTCTATAGCAGCCAACCTGTCTATAGTGGCCACTAAAATGATTCCCTTGGAGACAAATCATGTATTATAGAACCTGTCTATAGCAGCCATCTGTCTATAAAGGCCACATTTTTCATTTCCCTTGGGTGGCCACTACAGACAGGTTTTATTTTGAATGAGATACTTGTTTGTAATTAATTAATACGTAATACATTTGCACATGTGCCGGACTCGGACTCGGACTCGGACATGCCGGACTCGGTCTCGGACTCGAAGGTTCATGACTCGGACTCGGACTTGGACTCGGAAAGGCCGGACTCGGACTTGGACTCGGACTTGGACTTACTGGACTCGGACACATCACTGAATTTCTTGGTCCCTTCCACTGCAGTGCATGCATTTACCCCATTAGCATTTCATAATCGATGGTATTTTGGACCAATATCGTGCCTCTGGCGATATTTTGAAATAGTCGTGAGATCATTATTGTGTATTTGATATCAACATCGTGTGATTTCGATATTATCATAATATCGCCCACCACTAAATCTCATAGAGTTACAACATGGCACCCCTGGTTAGGCAATGGGTAAAAATAATTTTTTTAAAGCGTCATCCCTGAGGTGTGATGGTGGTTAAATTTCCCTTCATCGAGAGGTTACATGAGGTTTTCATTTTCATTTGTCTTTTCAGATTTAATTGGCTCACTGGTATGATTTTTCTCACATATATTTACTGTAAAACACTATAATTTGGTGACATGAAACTTTCACGAAATGGAGCCGATGGCCTTTTCGCTTGCATAAATCTTTTGCGAATCACAGACCATGAAAACAATAAAATATAGGGAAATTGCTAGGAAGAAATATTCGGGTGTTTCATTAATAAATGATCAAAACAATTTATAGAAAATATTTGTTTTAATGCCTCTGAAACACCTTTTTATCAAATACTAGAAGTGCATTGCGACCATCGTAAGTAATCGCGCACTATTACTCTATGATCTCGAGTCATTTGACTTATACAGTACACAGTCTTGTATTGGTATTGACATTCAAAAAGATGTGTAAACACAAGCCTTCATTTGCATTTTACTTTCGCAAATCTTGTGAAATTCACGAAAGTTAAATGCCCGCGAAAATTTCTGATTTTACAGTATTCTTAATTTCAGGCTAAGTTTGACAAGAGTTCATGCTGTTTTGACTGGTGTTGCAAATGAGTGCTACTACCTTTAACCTTTTGGAGACTAAGTTCGAGTTAACTTGTCTTAGGGTCAATGGAAAATGCGTGTTATAGTCCCGGGGGAGGGGGGTTACTTGCCCAGTAAGGTAAACGGGAGTGTGCCACTCTAATAGGTGACTTTTTCGCAAAAAATCCTTAAACATGGGTATGGTTTTGGGGGAAAAAATCCTTAAACATGGGTCATGATTTTGAAATTTTACGATTTACACTAGATATTTTCGCCCATTTCATCGCTAAAATGCTAAAAAATGCCACTTTTCTTAATAAAAACCTTTAATAATAGGTACCATTTTCCGCCAGAATGACCCTTAAAAAAGGGTCGGGTTTTTCGACTTCAGCGGCACACCCCCGTCGGAACCAAATCTGAGTACCCCCCCCCCCCCCGGGGTTACTAGTGAAATCAAATCGTCTCCAACGGGTTAAATACATCACATATTTCACAAAACTGGTAAAAAATTTCCATGGAGTGTAATGTTGGAAGTTTCAATTGAGATTACTTTTATATTGGAAACAATCATGAAGATATGTTATAAATGTAAGTTAATGTAATGTACTTTATTTCATTTCCATTCACATTACCTCTCACGACTGTCCAGGTTTTGCAGTATTTGCCAGCGTTATGTGGCAGCAGAGAACAAGCACTGTGATGCCTGCAATGAATGTTCCTCAAAGAATGGCACAACTTATCATCACTGCAGTGCATGCAACAAATGTGTGAAGCCATGTAAGTAGCAGCTATTAGATGATTTTCATGAAATCTGGGTACTCATAGATTTTCACTCTTTTAAAGCTCTAATTGATTGTTCGGATGTGTAATATTTTAGGGCTTTATCTTTAGATGTTTTCAAAGAATACTTATAGCATGGAGGATTAGCTCACATTTTTAAAACTAGGAACATTAATTTATGCATTTGTCGTATCTTTAAAAGATATTATATAACATTATGGAAGCCCCATTTGAAAAATTTTCAAACTTTACTATCTGACATATGTGGCAGTGTTTAAGTAGACAAATAAACACACTAGAACACAAAACTTCAGACAGTTATGATGTCACTTGTAAAATATGTACAGATGAAAATTGGCACATGAATTATTGTCAGCTGACAAACATTCTGCAACACAGCAGCCTACAGGGAAAAACTGGAATGGTTGCTAAATAATTTCTCTTTTTACAAGTACATAGTGATTGTTTTGAAATGCAATGTTTTCAGTGCTTCATTTTTAGACCTTATCAGACAGGGTTGGCCAGTAAATACCGGGCGGTAAATACCGGGTGGTAAATACCGGTATTTACCGCTAAATACCGCCTTGATATTTTTGACAAAAACGGGAAATATCGGGAGATACTGGGAAATACTATAAAAAAAAGTTATTTTTGAAGGATTATTAACTCAAAAATTGTAGAGCATTTGTTGTTCAGTAAGTGTATTCACACAAACACAAAATACAACAAAAAAACTAACACTTATAAGTGATAGTTGGCTAATCATTGTGGAGCTTCAATTTTAAGAAAAATTTTTCAAACTTTGATATCTGAGCCTACATTAGTAATTGTTCAAATGGACAAATAAACACCCTGGAATACAGAAGTTTGGAAAGGTTACACTTTTCACAATGGCAAGTTATACATGAATAAACAATGAAACCCGGGGCGATTTTATTAACCTAGGTGCTACACACAGACAGTTATGGAGGAAATGCGGCAACCGTGAATCTGCGTCACAACTTATGATCTTTCACTTTTTTAAAGCACTAAATAACATTTTGAAAATACAATTTTTCAGGGCTTCATTTTATAGACCTCATCAAAGACACTGGTAGCCATGGGGAAATCATCGGCTCAGATTTTTTTCAACTGTGGTAAATGTTAGCCAATACCTTTAAGTGATTGTGGGGAACAAGGGACTCATTATGATTGGTGAGACAAATTTTCTACACAGCCAATCATTACTAAAAGTATGGAAATTTTAAAATCACCTGCTTTTATTTTAGAAACTTTTTTCAATCATTTCAGTCTGCAAATATCTGAATTGCTCTATAAATCCAGAACACTTAAAATAGCACACCCATTGACAGATGTTGATTTTAACCCTGTATATCCAGCAAGATGAGGGCTGCACCCCACAATGAAAGACCTGAATAATGTACAGTGTAATACTGTATGTATTGGACAGTATGTGAAATAACACTGAATTAAATTATCAAAACTGAAAAGAAGTTTTTCAGAGTCTTTTCATCTAAAGATGGTTTTGTGTAAGAAGAGCCCAAATGAACTGCGTTAAAGTGATAGGCTAACATAGTGGAGCTTCAATTTAAAAAATTGTCAAACTTTGATCTCTGAGCTACATAGTAGTGTTCAAGTGGACAAATAAACACCCTAGAATACAAAAGTTTGGAAAGTTACACTGCCAATGGCAAGTTATGCATGAATAAACAATTAATACTCGGGGCGAGAAGAAATTAGCCTAGGTGTACACACAGTAAGTCTATGGGAGGGAATGGGCAGGTGGATCCGGTCAGCTTACGATTTTCACTTTTTTAAAGCACTAAATAATCATTTTGAAATACAATTTTTTCAGGGCTTCACTTTGAGACCTTATCAAAGACACTGGTAGCATGGGGAATCATGCAGCTCAGATTTTTTAAACTGTGGTAAATGTTAGCCAGTACATTTAATGGCCTTCTTAGTTGACCTTGTACAACTTCAAGAGTACATGGCTAGGTATTGCCCACGTATTTCCCAGTATTTCCCAGGTATTTCCCAGTATTTCCCGTCTGGGTGGGAAATACAGGTATTTCCCGGGAAATTGCCAACCCTGTATCAGACACACTGGTAGCATGGGGAAATTGAGTAGCTCAGATTTCTTAAACTGGAAACATTCTTATACGATGTCTTTAAAATGAGTTGACAAAGGGTCAAAGTTCATGTGAAAAACAGTGTTGGAGGGATTACATAGCATTAGTAATTATGCTGGCTTCCATTTCACCCCTCCAAATCATGTTACTATTTGGCCTTTCTACAGCATTTACTCACTGCCAAACCTGCGATTGTTGTGAGCTGCCCACCCATGACTGCAGTAGATCAGTCCAAGGGTGTCATATATGTGGTGCACCCGATCACAAGAGGCGGGACTGCCCCAAGAGAACGGCTACACTCAAGAGGTAAGCTTCAGTGCAATAATTCAGAGGGACATGAATTTATTTGGGAAATGTTTAGTTTGCACTTTGTACCTCTTTATGTTAGATCACTAAAATAAGGATCAAATTACTGAATTTTGGTTTAACTTTGACAAATGTAAATTGGAGATACAGATGGAGAAGAGAAGAGAAGAAAAATAGCCATTTATTTTTTCAGTTGAACCAGAAGTCATGAATTCTCACTTGGCATGTTGTCCATGTATGTGTATCAATTTCTTTGCACATTGTGGCCTTTAACTTGTAAGTGAAAAAGGGTTAGGATTAGGGTTAGGGTTTTTAAAGACGCTATGCAGTATAACACTGTGGAAGACCCGTTTAAAAAATGTCAAACTTTGCTATCTGGCATATCTGACAGTGCTTGAATGGACAAATAAACACCCTAGAACACAAAAGTTTGGACAGTTATGCTGTCACTTGTACAATATGTGCAGATACAAATTGGCACATTAATTATTCTCAGCCAATAGAAAATTCTGCAACACAGCAGTCTATGGGGGAAAGCTGGAATGGTCTCTCAATGATTTTCACTTTTTTAAAGCACTTAATGATCGTTTTGAACTGCAATTTTTCAGGACTTCATTTTTAGACCGTATCAGAGACACTGGTAGCATGGGGAATCATGTAGCTCAGATTTTTTTTAATTGGAAACATTGTTATACAATGCCTTTAATGAAAATGAAACTGTTTATTTATAGTTAACTGTAGCTAACAAACCACTAAGGATCCTTCAGAATAATAATAATAATAATAATAAGTAGCATTTATAACGCGCTTAATACTACGTTTCTAAGCGCTGTAAGGAAATTTAAGATAATACAGAAATAATCAAAGGGTGAGATCAACATAATAAAATACAATTTTACACATAATTTATAACCCAAGTAAATAACGGACATAAACATAATCAAATTATACTAAATACTTATAACACATAAATTATAAGTAAGTAACAAACATAATATACACAATTACAATTATACATACCATACTGTACTGCATGCTTGAAATGTCAGCAATCCAAGAACACATACATCCCCTTTGTGGCACTGGAAATGGTCTGATTTTTTTTCTTAGGAGGTATAGTAGTAGTGTCAGTTGTGGTAACACCAGGGGTGGCG
>JZLH01S0145810.1:55694-66336 GCA_001188425.1 Eucidaris tribuloides | reverse complement strand
CCCTTGGTCTGATTTTGTAGTGTGTTAAACATACACATGTGAAAAACCAGAAGCTTCGAGACCCATACTAACGGACAACTCTTTAAAAAGTGATAATGTGTCAACTCTGAATTATAACTGCTATCGAAAGAATGTTTACTTAACATTTTTACTTACTTAATACAACCTCTGTATATTATATGAACTATTGTTACATATTGCCCTTATCATGGATCAGCAAGCAGCGGTTGTCTCACAGTATGACCGATGAATCTACTCCAATTGTCTACAATTAACCTCGTTTGTAGCAATGTCGTCAGCAAAATAGCAGTATACCTATAGACGGTCAGCAATATGAGTGAGGGACCTTTTGACAATTTAGAGAAGTCTCAAAAGGTTACGAGTTCAGATTTTAGGGTGATAAGACCCTATAGAATTAAGGGTTCAGTAGGCAATGCCACGTTGTTCCTTTCTCTTTCAGGAGTCGGAACGCATCTGTAGAAAGAGTGGGAGGAGGGTTAGTTAAACTAACAGAACGTATAGCCAAAAGAATTACAACTGTATGAAATATTACAATGAACGCAAAAACACCTTTTCAAATAATTATACGATCTGAATAACAAGTTTGGCAATTATAGTAAAAGAGACAAATGCATGCACATATTTGAAACCTATTACGTTGCATAGGGGAGAGTTTTGTGTCATATTTGCAAAATTTTTATTATTAGTAGGGCCTATAGATGACGTATGCATAATCTCTCAAATATCCTATGGAAATTCCAACAGATCCACAAACACCCGCGGTAAATCAAAGATCTGTTATGTTGGCAAGAAATCGTATGATATTATTGATAACAATTGCGGTGGCATAACAACACACTGGACTTTCTGAAGATTTATGATTCTGTGTTGGAGTCCATTGGTGATGTTATGTTGCCAGTAAGACCCCTTACCAGCGCCAATGTAAAATCATACTACTGTTCACGAAATGATGCCTACTCGGAACATTAAAGATAAACTTGGAGTATTGGTCGACAGTGCAGAATCTTACATCAAAGTTTGCCATTCCCTTGGTCTCAAGGTGAAAGCATAATTTTGAAAAATGTAGCAAATACTTAATGTAGGATTGTTAAAATTTTCGTCGTTGGCCTAACGACGCAAATTTCACGATTAACATTGTCCCACATATGTACTTATATGTAAGTATACTTTGTAAGCATGCTGGTTTGTGTAGAGATTTTCTTGTCGAGTGGATGTTTTGCTGTTATCAACCGAAGGGTCATTTCAGAATACGAATTTGTAATAATAATTTTAAAGCAGTTTTATTCAAATTATGTTGTTTTGCATTTATTTAATGTAATCTTCCGTGTTTCTTCATCTATGTAATTTCAGGACAGCGCCTTTAAGCAATCAACATTCTTAACTGCTATACGACTTTCAAGGATCATTCAAGGATCATTTTGATTGAAACGTTGCAATTAAGTGCTCAAAACGAATTGCTCAAAGTATACGAAATTAATTGCGAGTCATATCGTGAGTGTAGATGACCAAATGATACGAGGCTCTGAAGGGCTACCAAGATTGGATGAGATGGTTCAGGGTAAGACAATTTGAAATCGGAATAAAGGGGGTGTTGGCTGTTTCAAGGGGAATGTTCCTAGTCTAATAAAGAGAAAACATAATAATAACAAAAACAAATAAAACTGCTAAAAATGGACAGAATGGTGTCTTAGGAGCCAGCGGCAAACGAAACAGAAAAAAAACGATTTAAAGTCGCAAAAAGTGGAAAGCCGCGGTGTTTCAACCTGAACCATCTGAACGTGGAAACAGCATTTGAAGGGGCAAAATTATCAGTAATTAATGCCCATTTAAAGAAAAAGGTCAGGATTCTACAGCACCCGCGGCTCTCAGGGTTTTTCTTCTTTGTATTGCAACTCGTATCTTGCGTTTATGAAATGTGAGAGGCCTTTTTCATAAGACTTGTGTATCGCCGCGTATTTCGTACGCGTGTAAACGTTTACAAATACATCTGGAAATACGTGTACACGGTCAAATTTCCAGCGTCAATTTCCTGTCGTGTATGTTTATATGCAAAAAGTGGAGATAATCTTCGAGATCAAGTTTCATCCATAATTCAAGTGTGCGTAATATGTCTTGCTTGCTTGAACACATCAGGTTGGTACTCTTACACACATCACATTATTATTGGAAAATCTTGAAATATGCATAATTTGGAGTGTATTAATTGTTATTCAAATTGTGCTTTAAGCGCTTGAATAGGAGTTCGCGACCGTCACATCACCATATATGCCTGCTATTTCGTGTACACTGCCCTAGGCCGAGCGACCTGCGCATAATGCAATCGTCGTGTAGCGATAAAGGAAGAACACACAGACGTCGCCTAATAACGGCTATTCGTTCACGTATATTCCCATATTTAGGCAACAACAAACTGCAGGTCTATAAATATCATCGTGTCTTGGAGATATAGTTTCTGTTTGTTGACTTTAGTCATTTACAACTACTTTATGGATGTGCAACGATGTAACTCAAAAGGTTGAATAACAGACAGGGTTTGACGCATTGTTTTTAAATAATAATGGTAGGAATAAATGATGATGATTAATTACAAAGTGTCTTTCTTATCAAAAGTAATTAGATAGTCTTATTTTGGGAATTGTATATTTATAAATAATGATATACGGGCAAGAATTGTCATTAGATACACGGGAGGGAAAAGTGAATATGTACTATATTACACTTATACGCCGATCATGGCATAATGTCTTTAACACATTCATCGTTTCCTTTGATACCCAGGCTGTTGACTAATTCTGACATACTCGAGACATCATGAGACACCCAACAGCTACACACACACACCCCACACACCACACACATACACAACAACACACAAGAGCACAACAACACACCACACACAACAACACAATCCCAAGGAAACCAACACAAAAACACAAACGGCCAACGCTACACACATAACACAAACACTCAAACGATCGAAACACACATAATTATCAATACGCATATGATATATTTAATTATGGTCATTTATAGCATTCGGTGTACGGCGCGCCAAATTGTCTGTGTTGTTTGTTGTGTGTGTGTGATTAGGGTGTGTGGTGTGTGTGTGGTTGTGTGTGTGTGTGTGTTGGTGTGTTGATTGTTGTGTGTGTGTGGTGTGTGTGTTTTGTGTTGTGTTGGGTGTGTGTGTGTGAATGTTTGTGTGTTGTGTGGTGTGTGTGTTGTGGGTGTGTGTGTGTGTGTGTGTGTGTGTGTGTGTGTGTGTGTGTGTGTGGTGTGTTGTTGTGGTTGTCTGCTTGCCTTTTAATAGTTTGTGTGTGCATTCACTATTGACATAGCAATTCTGAATTCCTTCCCGAACTTCACTGATCCACTGGATAGAGGATCCTCTTTGGAGAAAAGTTAGTACAAAGAAGTGTCCGATTTTGGTTGGTTTTTCCGTCACGCCGAATCGGATAATGCCGACCGGACAGACAGACCGCAGAAATCGATTGCGAAATTGGTAAGATCCAATGGACAAATGGAATTTTGGCATAATTATATCTGAAGAACACTCTCGTTTCAGCTTAAAGATATATTAGTTTGGAAAATTCGGTTTGAAAAAAAGAAGATAAAGAAATATGATTCATTTTCATCCTGGCCTCCTGAACAGGTCTTCTCAATAGCATATTAATTGTTCATATTTTTGAATCACTTCTCAATTCTTAATTGGATTGAAAACCAACCATTGTTATTATCATAAATCATTCTATGACGAAGATGGATGCTTCATTTTCTTCCAGATCACATCGATTTGTCATTTTCCACCGTCTCACTGAAGGACCCATGCAGGAACGTCGGTCTTCCGTGTTCCTATCTGATAAGTATAGCGTCTTATCGCTTTCTATTAGTGTTATTGTGTTGTGGGTTTCGCCATCGTCCGTCTCGTTATATTAAGAAAAAACGAAATAAGTTGACTGGCTTTTAATCATCTATATTCTACCCCCCAAGATGAGATGGCGTGGTTGTGCATTTATTGAACCACTCCCGCATAACGTTTTGCGCCGCATCTACTGCAGAGGGATCTGACCATCTCTGGATACTGACTACAGCATGAATGACGGCGCGGGCACAAGAAAGGAAAACGAGAGTGATAAGATAAATAAGTAAAGTAGCACGGGGTATGAAGAATCAGATGTCTCATAGTGATATTTCTTTGTTTTGCTAGCAAGGTGAATAATGAAATTCAGTCAGAGGTGAGATTTTTTCTGTTGTTAAGAGGGCCATGACATGACTGGAGAAGT
Source organism: Eucidaris tribuloides (assembly GCA_001188425.1). Taxonomy (NCBI): domain Eukaryota; kingdom Metazoa; phylum Echinodermata; class Echinoidea; order Cidaroida; family Cidaridae; genus Eucidaris; species Eucidaris tribuloides. Next base: position 62,032 of record JZLH01S0145810.1, on the reverse strand, counting down.
AAAAAAGAACGCAAATTGGTTGAATCATGTACACCAATGTGAGCCCCAGTTTGACCTGGCTGAAGGATTGTCTCTTGAATTGGGATTGAATGAGTGAGCAGACAACAAATATATCGATGTCATGAGATTTTTTTTCACCTTGTCAATTTAGTAAAAACAAATATTCCACTTGCCAAAATGATTCACTTATTATTAGTACCCTGAAGAAATTGACCCATATAAAGCTAAACAACAAGATTTTTCCTGTTCAACAGATGAGTATGAAGGTGAATTGGCCTAAAAAGTAATTAACATTTTTGACCATGAAATGGACTACCAGATGAACGCCTTGGATCAGTGTCCGAGTCGAGAGTCGCAGTTTCGTCACCAATAGTAAGCGACTTCCCCCCAATGTCCTGCCTATTTTGCCTTTATTACCTTGAGGTGAGGATACTATAATCCGTGTTTTTAACATGTGATAATGACATTCAGATTCAATTAATAGCTTTTTTCTGGTTGATATCCCGCGATGTACATTGCAGCGGAGCCAGCTGACAGTGCCTTTAGCGCCAGCGACGCGAGCGCCTTCCTGGGTGTGGACGTTCCCCAGTACCAGGGAAGGGAGAAGCTGAGAATACCAAGTCTCTATCACTTCTGGCAGAGTGGGGTCTAACTGACCTCAGGAGCCAAGTTTGGGGTGACTTCCTGGTGAGTCCAGGTATGGCCGTACTGTCTTTGTCTTGTTGTATGATAAGCAGGCAGCCAGATAATTGCAAGTGTGTGTGTGTGTGATGTGTGTGCACTTACCACGTGGTGGAAAATCGAGGACCACACATCTCAAACTATTCAAACTGAAACCTTGAGGAACGAACACATTGGAACCGGAGGACGTCCTCGGGGGTTCGAAACACTTGGAAATCAAGCAGCAATCACTGTACTTCCATTAAGGGGTAATGGGTCTCAGTCACGTTAATATCGTACAGATGCTCGTCAAGGCGGTAATGTACGTAATGGTCTCGATGGAATAGTGATTCTACTAACACATAAGTCCTCGGGTTATGTGTTATCATCACCTGATTACGGTAACACGAGCTCCTCGATTATTCCCACCGGAGAAACGTGTAATGCGGTGTGTGTGGTGTGTGTGTTCTATGACCAGTGCAAGAGCGATTGTAAATTTGGTTTTTTAACTGTGTACATAAAATGCCATCCCCTGATTGTATGTAAAAAAATCACACGGCCAAAATGGGTTTATAGCCACATGGACATCCCCAGGTTTGGCGACCGGAGTATGTCCGCAGTTGGGGCTCGAATTCGACATACAATGTCCTCGATAGTGCATAGGTCTGTGGTCAATGTAAAAATTAAATCTACTGATTGGATGGCGAAAACGGATGTGTGCGTCGCGGCGTGTCGTTGTTGACAGTGGGTGTGTGTGTGTGTGTGTTGTGTGGTGTTTGTGTGTGATGGTGGTGTGTGTGTGTGTGGTTGGTGTGTGTGATGGATGTGTGTGTGTGTGTGTGTTGTGTGGTGTGGTGTCGTGTGCTGTGTGTGGTGTGTGTGTGTGTGTGTAGTGTGTGGGTGTAGGGGTCCAGCTTGCTGTGTCATGTCTGAGTGCTGCAAACTTGTTTTAAAGGAGAAGGGCACTAAAATCTCCAGTAAATTGTCACAGATTGCCTACAAATTCTGATACACACAATAATTACTAGTAACAAATACGCACTCTGTTGATGGAGTGTCATTCCCACCAGTGGGGCACTGATTTTCAGTTAATTGCCTATCTAAATTAGGGGTCATTTTGTACAATTGTGAGACATACAAAGTGTTGCAGCTTGGACGCAGACCTGAGGCAGAGGCACACGTAGTGTTACCTGTCTTGTGTAGATATTTTCATAGGCGTACACCGAGTGGGGGTGTTTGGGGAGTTCAAACAAACACCCCTTTGGCAAAAGTGGGGTGTTTAGGTGTCACAACACCCAACCGCTTTTGCAAAAGGAGGTGTCTGAACAATTGTGTAAGAGAGTACAGTATTCAACATGAATTGGTTTCTTCATGCACTACTGAGCTCGCGCCACTCCTCCCAAAATTCTTAAGCATTTTTTATCAGGTAACAAGTAAATGACATGATGGGGGTAGTCCTCACTTGGCTGAAAACTAACTCTAAAATCAAGGGTAAACTATGCAAGGATTCTCCTGTGAAAATCTGATAGTCAAGTCGTTGAACTCATTCTAAAATAAAGCAAATATCAATATCCAACACTTGTAAGTACGAAAACCTGCCTGGGTGGCTCTGCTATGAGGCTTAGTGTTCTTATCTTCCCTGGATACAAATTAAGAGTGACTCTCATGTTTATCGCGTTGATTCTCCTATACAGTAACAAATTACAGGACAAAGTCCTGCTAAGTGCGGAGATCCACTCCTGCTTGTATATAGTTTGAGTATACTAAAATTCAACTCATTTGGTTCTTCGAGTGCATTTTCAAGTGTTCCAATCCATGGTCACTTCACCTTCAAACGTAATATAACATGTACACAGTTTCCAAATAATGTTTGTGTTGACTGTTTGCCCTTAACCTTCATTTGTATTACTTATGCCGTTGTTCTATTGACAGGTGAGTCCCTTTGATGGTCAAGTTTCTTTAACTTCATTGCCGTATGCATTGCCACGACAATAAGAAGATTCACCACTGCTCGACCTGAATTCCAGTCATGGCAGGCTGGGACCATTCGTCACGAAAAAACCGTCGTCATACGCGGTTGGATGATAAACAAGCGGGTTGGTTTGTACATCCGGTCCCAGTGGTCATGGATGAGTTAGACGCGAAAAAGAACCAGTGATAGGATTCACTTTGTACTGCACACAAAAGTTCACACTGAAGGCGAGGAATGCTCAATTTATGGCATCCCTCCCACGCACAGGTAAGAACTTCACCACATGAGCCCGTCAGGCTATTTGTAAAGGACACGTCCTGTAAAATGCTGCAAGAGCAGTAATCTACCAAAAAATTAAAAATGCCACCAAAAATACTATGTTCCAAGCTTAGTATCGTGTGTCCTCTGGCTAGGAATGTCAATCAGTCCTCTCGACAGCGACGCCCGCACACAATTATTCAATCAATTGCACTTCAAATCGTGAGAATTTCTAAGCTTAAAAGGCACTGCACCATCGTATAACCAGTGTTCCAGTTTGAAAATCTGAGCTGCTATGATCCCATGCTACCAGTGTCTCTGACATGATGCTACAAAATGAAGCGCCCTGAAAAAATTGCAATTTAACAAAACAGATCAGTAAGTGCTTTAAAAAACGTAAAAAGATATTGTAGAGGACCATCCAGACTTTCCCCATAAACTACTGTGGTTGCAAGAAAATATTCCTACGGGCCTGATGAGGAAACTTAAATGTCAGATCGTTGTATCTGCACATAGTGTACTAGTGACAAGCATAACTGTCGCAAGAACTTTTGTGTTCTAAGGTGTTTATCATTGTCGCATTCCAAACACTGTCAGATAATGTCAGGATAGCAAACGCTTCAACCGAGTTTTAAACGGGGATCCTTCCACAGTGTTATGAACTATGCGTCTTTAAATGTATGACTTGCTAAAGGTTCTTAGATGGGCAATTTGTTCTCTACATATAGGGCAGTGTATTTCACACAATGTTAATTTGTAATGGCAATGTAAAAGAGACATCCACGCTTTAATCTGTTTGGGAGGTTATCTGCCACCCCTACATTTTATCTGTCAACTCCGTGACAAAAACTACCTTTACAACACACTTTGCAAAAAATTGTCAAAAACATCTAACCCTCCTCTATTCCTACTGCACTATTCACATGGATGGCCTGGGAAAACTTCGTTCATCCAAGTTAATCGTAACATAAATATTCCAGCAATATGGGGCCAATGATCCCAAACCCCAATATTAGCAATCTTCAAACGAATTTCGCTGTGTACTGAGCCCAGATCGCAGAACGCATTTTGTGGCACAGCTACTGTAAGATAACAACTTATACTTCTGTTCTGTTATCCTTTTTTGCTTTGATCATCTTCGAGTCATACCATGTAATCAGGCTATTGAGTGGCGCATTACTTACCAATATCCGCCCACACTTTCCCCAGAGAGCGGGAGTCGCCACCCAGTCCACGGCATTACAGAATCCCAGTACCAACGCGAGAGTCTGAAAGCACAACTTAAAGCGGCCCAGCCAGTTTGTGTGCTCTAAAAAGTCTAACCTTTGGTTATTTTATTGCGCAAATTGAAAGAACATGAAGAGCAGAAAGAGCGACACTAGTTGCTCATAACCGCAATTAAATGCTTAGAATCGGCGGCTTTAAAGTCTAGATTTGTGAAGTCCATTGGTTACTATACAAATCTTTGACTCTGGAGCGCTTAGTCTGTGGGGATTTCCCTTCTGTTCTTATGTGTGAAAAGTGAACATACCATGGGTTACATGCCTTCCATGTAAAGTTGACAAGTGCAAGATACTATCATTATTGAAACATTTACGATTTACGTTGTCAGTAGTATGAATGCTTTTATACAAACCCGGAAGCATGTAAGAAAAACCTATGGGAGTTGTCACTCGGCCAAATGTTTGTTGTATCAAATTTGTGGGTCCGGTGTAGGTCAATTCTCTTAGCGATTGGTAATGAGAAATATACCTGATATATCAATGTTTAATTATAGTGCATATGGAAGTATTTAATGCAGTTATTGGATTGGGCAAGTTTCTTTTACAGAGGTGATACAGTTGTATTTCTGCGAGGGACACATGTATATGGATGTGACCTGTTACCGAGGATGAGACAACATACCAAGAAAGAATAATGATATTCTTAAAATATTAAGATACATGTAAATTGTTTTCTTCATACAGTTCTTAAAATAGAACCTGTAAGCCTGTTCAACTCGTGGTAGCATTAACATCATTGACACCGAGATGGACGAACCACAACCTAGATTATAAACGTGCGCACTATCTTGGACCATGCACAATAACGCCATTATCAGCGATTCGAGGGAAAAGGACAAAAACTACCGCTCAAGATAGTGTTGATAGTTGTAAAGGTAGAAAATGAAAAAAAATGCTGTGAAGGACTGATATATGGCATAAGGCTGAAATAATTTGGCACAATTACTTCACAGCCAAGCTGGAATGCCTTCAAATTCAGCAAAGTCTTCCCGTCTGTCTCTCACGAATTATTAAATTTACATTCATTTGCTTGCATCATGGATTTGTTACATAAGACGCTATTTTTTTGGCAAATTTGTCAAAACTCCCTCAAAAATGTGGTTAATGTTGGCAAATGAATGCAGTGGTACTCCCATTATAAGCAAACCACGGTTGTAACCGAAATTCGCCTCGTTACAATGAAGTCATAATTCAGGTCCCAGGCAAATTATTGTCTCGTATACTCTTTACATACTCTTCACTGTTTGCTACAAACAAAATGTCAATACAATGAAAAAAACGGCCAGTCCAAAGACTTCGTTCGTAGCGGGAAAGGTCGCCTGTACATACTGAAGACCATAAATGTTTTCATGCTTCCACAGAAACCACAAAGATTTGTTATGAGTGAACATTTCTATTCGAATCACATTTACCTTCATTCCCTCTTATTTATCTTATTTTAGACCAGTGTTAAATTAAATTATTTAACAGCACCAACGTTATGACTATGTTATGAATACGATGTTGTGCTGGTTTGTAAGTAACAAGGGATTGTTGTTGTGAAATTTATATTCTAAATGAACACTTTTGTTTTAAGACATTGTTATCTTGCAAAGATGGATGTTCAATGGCCGGCAGAAAGCGGCCTTAGACATATGGTTCTGGGCAGCCAAGGCGCCTTAAAGGTTAGTGACATGATTGGGAAATGCTAGAAATGCCTCAAGACGCCAATAATTGAAATACTATACCCAGCACTACACGCAGCCTAGAGTGGATCTCCAACAGTGGAAGATTTGTCTCTAAGTTGTTTACTTAAGGAGAACAATCAAGCATCAGAAGTATTTTTAATTTTAATGGGGGCAAGCAATAAAATAAGACCGCATAGAGAGTCACGTCACAGGCGTTTGGGCCTGCTACGCAGGGATATTGCATTAGTTATGTTTTAGAGTGAAGTCAATGTTTGACTACAAGATTTTCACGAGGAGAATCTTGCATAGTTTACTTGATTCTAGAGTAGTTTTCAGCCAAGTCTGATGACATACCCCCAGATCATAGTCATTTACCATTTAACACTAAACGCGTGCGCCCATCATAAACTCCTGAAAGACGGCGTTGGCTCTTGTTCACAGTGAAGAGTGCAAAGTAGTGTGATTATTTTTAGAATTCGTGCGACTGTCAGTCTGCTT
>JZLH01S0145810.1:31235-50189 GCA_001188425.1 Eucidaris tribuloides | reverse complement strand
TGCAGGGAACGTCGGTCCTCGTGTCCCTATGATAAGTATAGCGTCGTTATCGTTGCTATTAGTGTTATTGTTGTTGTGGGTTTCGCCATCGTCGTCATCGTTATATTAAAAAAAAATCTGAAAGTAGTTGACTTTTAATCATCTATATTCCTAACGATGAGATGGCGGCTGGTTGTCATTTATGTGAACCACTCCGCATAACGTTTTGCCCCATTACTGCAGAGGGATCTGAACCCATCTCTGATACGTGATACAAGGAAATGAAATCGGGACAACAACCGATGAAGCCAACCTTTCCAAGAGTCCAAGACGTGGTTGAAGAAACTAACATGCATTCATATTTTATCGGTGTGTACGCCAGGGAAAATCCCAATTTAGATTCTCGTAATGTGGAATATCTATCATCGTCCATTAGTGGTCCCATCTCATAGAGGGGTCGGCTTCTCCTTCCTTCCCAGGCCTTCCTCGTTAGACAATTCGATTATCAAAGTGTTATCATCATAACGGCGAAGTAAAGACCGTGACTTCTGACGTACACGTTTAACGCCTGGTACTCAATCAACGTAACCCAAGAGTGCTGCCCGCCGGGCTGCCCGCCACAGGGAGGGGTGTGGCCGCGTAATCTACAACGGAGCAAAATGCATACACTTGCAAAATATTGCCAACGAATACTTTTGTATACACAGATGCAAGCAATGGTGCCCGTATCGTATGAAGTACTAAGATTATTATTTTATAAATGAAGAGGCTCATAACATGAGTCTTATTTCGTTAGTAATGATACAGTTCCAAACAGATATAAAACAAACATGACCTGTTTTCATCGTAACTATTATGAATTTTATATATTCACCAATTTAACAAATAAATGATAGTCCTAATATGTGGAGACAGGTAGAAGGATAGAGTGAATATGTGGATGGGTATATAAACATTGATTGATAGATAGATAGAAAGAAAGAAGGATGGATGGATGGATTGATGGATAGATAGATTGATTAATTAATTGATTGATAAATAGCGATGCAATAATGTTTCAAAAACAGATAGAAAGCTCGTATATTGGTGGTATGAAGTGAAAGAACGGAGGTTTTTTTATTTTTTCTGAAATCAAAGGACAGACTAATTTATTAAAGTACATATATGTTTCAGAAAATAATATCTGCGATATATACATACACGAACAAAAACACGAATAAATTTGGCGCAAATGAACATAAACAAGAAATGTCGCGCCCAAACATAATTGCACTCAGAAACATATTTATCTATAAATACACGCTGCATACAAACATGTGGTCATACATGAATGCATACACACATACTGAAAGATATATAACAGTCATCTTCGTAATTTGTGTAGCCAGCCATGTATACATAATTATTATCGACTCACAAAGTATCTTTATAGGCAAAATGGAGATAAAAATAGATCGTAAAGCTTGCGTGCCAGCTTCAACTGGTACATTTTCATACATGAAATCAATATCTATTTTCATTATAATTTGTCCAAATTCACAAAGATTAATATGGATATACACCAATGTATTACCATTCAGCAACATAAATAATGGGTACAAACGATGCATCTCATGGTAAATACAGCAAATCCTTACGCAGAAACTACATTAACAATTCACATTTTACACTTTCAGCCACACAGCCGGCGTTAAGATCTTTGGATTAAGTTCTATTATTCGGTCTAATTACAAACCATTGTTTCACTGTTTAGACACAGGCTAGGTTCCCGGGTACTTCGTCGAAATAAAAATCAATATCAGCGTTGCGCGATCAGCCAGCAGGGAAAATGATTAAAAATACCTTGGGGTCGTAATACAGATCGAGGGAAATCGATTTATGGCTTCGCAGTTCTGGTTTTGTTTTAGTTTTATTATATTGTTTTCTCCTCTCCCTTTTAAGGCAGGGAATCTCATTTGTACCTCTCCCATAGCACAGTAAAACATCACTTATGCCCTCAGGCTATCTATGAATCACATGTCTGTGAAATTTGAAGATCAGTAATTTCCTAGAATTCGAAAAAAGCCCCCCCCCTAAAAAAAAAAAAAAACCAACAACAGCAACAACAACTGTTAGCTTAGTGTGCGTTCTAAGCTCGGAAGTTCTGTCTCTACGAGACAATAATTCAAATCAAAAATTTAATAATCACTACATTTCCTATAAAACTTAGTTTTCAGTTCCTATACTTTGCTAAAGGTTCTTTGATAGCATTTTCTTCTATATAGCAGTGTATTTACATTATCTTAATTTACTGAAAAGGTGTTTGGTCCTGCAAAATCGGAAAATAGCATTGAAAACGGACATATGAAGTTTTTCGACATGCACTCATCAGAGTAAAATCGCATGAACAAACAGAAAGCCAAAACGATACAATATAATTACTCTGATAAGTGCATGTCGAAAAGTTTCAGTATGTCCTTTTTCAATACTATTTTACTAATGTGGCATGCAAAAAGAGACACTCTGCCTTTAACCTGATCATTTCCAAAGAAAAAGGACAAGCACATATCGTTGTCAAATTATTACTTATTCAAATCCTTTGAGGCTGCAGCTCATAAAGTCCATATGTTGTTTGATAAATTTATAATGTTTCAATGACATGCAACGGATGAGAGTCGCCGCGGCTAGGAAGATAATTGATTTTCTAGTACGGTGCATTTTACATTGCATCTGAATGATCCATTTAAATTGGCCTCTTATTTGAAAGAATATTATTTCCATCATATTCATACCGTACATTGTCCTGACGTTATTCATTCAGTTCTCATGAACATTGGAAACTACGCGTAATATGGCACATCTTTGCCATTTCACCTAGGTTTTCATAAATATCAGGCATTCTTAAACTATCGTTCATTGATTGCATTAATCATTATCTGTTGTGTGCTGCCTGTCTGATAGGTGTGCATGTGTGCGTTTGGGCACATTGTGTATGTGTGTATGCATGTGCGTGTTTGTGTATGTGTGTATGTGTATGTGTGTATGCATGTGTGTTTGTGTATATGTGTATGTTTATGTGTGTTTGTGGGCGCTTGTGTGCATGTGTGTGTGTGTGTGTGTGTGTGTGTGTGTGTGTGTGTGTGTGTGTGTGTGTGTGTGTGTGTGTGTGTGTGTGTGTGTGTGTGTGTGTGTGTGTGTGTGTGTGTGTGTGTGTGTGTGTGTGTGTGTGTGTGTGTGTGTGTGTGTGTGTGTGTGTGTGTGTGTGTGTGTGTGTGTGTGTGTGTGTGTGTGTGTGTGTGTGTGTGTGTGTGTGTGTGTGTGTGTGTGTGTGTGTGTGTGTGTGTGTGCGTGTGTGTCTGAAAACATGTCTTGTTTAAAACACAGAGACAGCATGCAGCTTGGAAGCTATAATTGTTTGATGTCTAAAATGCTATAAAAACACAACACAAAAACAATATCTGGAAGAATTTATAATGAATTTGTTTGAAACAAACATTAAATTCCATTATTGAATCAATCTCCGACCCTGATAGAAATAGATTCCATGGTGAGCTTCACAATAATTTTCACAATCACATTATTTTCTGCAAATAATAGTACAACATAGATAAAATGTACAAGTGTGAAATTTTCACAGCAGAAGCTTTATACAAGATTGTGGGAGCATCGTGTCCTAAATTAAGAATTACTTCCTATCTTGGCATTTCCCTTCAATATTTTGGAGCTTTGTTTCAACTCGAGTTCGCGCTGCCCATATACGTATGAAAGCCTACGATACATTATTACATATGTATATGACATGCAGCACGGACAAAAATTTTTAGTGACAAATCACTTGTGTAACTTGAGAAGCTAGCCTGCTAGTCGCTGTGAACGAAGGCGTGTATCCGTTCATCTACCGAAGCATTTCAGTATATAGACACATGTGCCTGCAGCTTTTGGCGTCGAAGCTTTGATTTTGAGTAGTTTGTTTACGCTTCGGGCCCGTGAAGAGCACTAGGTGCATATAGACTCTTGTAGAATCGTTGCGCTACAAGGGTGAGATGTGTTTTTACTTCTCTTTCTCACGGTATCTGTTTTTTCTTCGCATTTCAAAATGTACGCGTATAATTATCGTTTTACCGTGGCGTGCCCTTGCAGCGTCTTTCTCATCATAACATCTCCCTCTATTTTTAGATTTTTGTGGGGGAAGTAACATTTTAATCGGGTGCGCGGTTCATAGTGGCGCGATTATCATCTGTAGTTAGCAATATGATTCCAATGAATGTGAACCTCATTATCCCACATAATATGACGAAGCATACTGTGTACGTTCACTTTCCAACTATAATTCAAGAAATTACGTATTGGATGAGTGCGCACATGCAGTATTCTATAAGTCTTTCAATTCAAAATGAACAAAGCAAATCATTTCGTTGTACTACAGGGCTAACGCACGAATTCTACTCGCTGAAGCACATTTCACCTGCAAAGCCATCAGCGGATCATTAGAGCAATGATTTATCTAACCATAAAGAACCACCATCTACATGTTAAATCATTCTAAGAGTACTAGGGATGAAACCAAATAGCCTTGGTGAAACTTAGAATTGTACAATGTCATTGGTTTCTCGTGAAGATGCAGTCCGCATGATAGGAATTCAGGATGTATTTCAAATACACAGGGGTCATCTATACACGCTAATGGCACAAACCACGGAAATGGAACGGGAGACAGACATTGTTGCTGCCGCGAGCGAGCTAGCGTGCGTGCCATCGATACACAACTGAACAAACAAGAGAAGCATTTTAATCGATGTGTTTTAATAGAACCCCATATGACCCATTTCACTGAAATGAATTGAATTCAACTTAGCTGCTATTGCGCTGTAAATTGTGAAGCAAATTAGCTGAAAAACGCATAGAACTTCACAAATGAGGCGTACGTGATTGTAACTGATAGTTTATTCATTGCGATGAAATACACTGTAAAAGAATTGATGTTAGGTCGTAGCAACTATGCACACACACACACACACACACACACACACACACACACACACACACACACACACACACACACACACACACACACACACGAGTGTTTAATTTCATGAATACTAACCAACGACGAAAAGCCAACAACATGATGTAAAGCATGTTTGATTGAGCTAGAGGCAGGATGAAGGATTGAAATTCATCCATCTGGTAGCATCAAGTGTGGATTACGTGCGGGAAAAAAGTGTTCTGGATTTCTGTATGACAAATGGTTTTAGAGAGTCAATTTATCATATGTATAAGGTTTCTATCCGGTAGATATCTGTAAAATCACCCTTCGATGAAATAAAAAGTAATGTCAGCGATTTGCCCTCGTAAAACATTTCCGAAAGAAAATCATGCATGAAATACACCTCATACATACGTTACAATACATTAAATTCCTGATTAATTCACTGCTCTTGAATAGCTCACTCACCCCTAGGGTAACATAGAACTTGGGGAATATCAGAGATCATCGCCACGTGCAGCGCTAAATGTATTATCTTATATATTCAGTGTTAACCCTTTCACACATGCACTCGAAATATTCCATGCAAAATATAAGGCCTCTTTTTTTTACACGATTAGTGAGTTGGTTTAATTCAAACTAAAAAAAAAAATACAGATACTAAGTTTCATTGGGAAAAGATCTACATGACCCTGGTATTGTGTTCTTCATGTTATATTAAGCTGTAAATCATCGTTATCTAAATGAGCAAAAACTCTAATTGCGGATTTTCTGTTTAGGCCAAAACTATTATTCCCTTTTTTTAAAATAGAGAGGTATTGGGAACAATTACTCCGCCCATTTTTGTTTGTTTTTCCCAGTTTAAGGCAGATGTGTAAAAAAAAAATTACATTCACAAAACACCGCTTTCAGCACTCAATTTCATACAAGACAAAGGCGATAAGTGATTTTCCTCCATTTGATAATTGTATTGATTTGTCCATTAATGCATGTTCCAGTAACAAAAAAAAAATAATATAATTCAATGTATCATGTCAGTGAAAACATGGACATTTTATAGAACCAGCCTACATATCGAAGTTTAAAACGAAGGCAGTCAATCAGGCATTTCACGTAGTTTTATACTGTTTGCGGGATCTACTAGTGATTTATGGATTGGATGCACGGAATGCATCGTGTGGCAGTAAAAGGAAAAACCCGGTAGGCTGGGAAAGGTTCTAATAACATACGAGAGACAGAGTGTATATTTATATACCGCTGAGATGCGTGAAAACCTTAGAGCTTTGATTTAATAAACCCAGTGAATTTTCGAAATACGATTACCTTACTTCAGTCTGGTGTCAGAAGAAAGCCACAGTTTTGTAAGGTAAGGATCCTCCGGCCTCATACTTTATGCACTTCTTTTAATTAAATACAAAGAAAGACAGCCAGAATATGTAATTTGTAGCGAGTTACGACCTATAGTTCTTTTTCTGGCTGAATACTTCGGAGTGACATGATTTGTGAAAACAAACGGTATAACAATTATTTATTAAAGACTAGGGGTAAGATTTGGGTGTTGTGTTTCGTTCAGGAAAAATTATCCAGAATAAATTACTCCTACGATAAAGTTGAAAATCAATTCGAATCTATTATCTTTCACACAAGCACCATATTGTCGGTAAATCTTAAAGCTGGCATAAGTGAATTATTCCTGCTTCTGCTTTAATACATCAGCTTTGAAAATGTGTCGCTACAAGCTTTCTGCTTACAGCTCTTACAACATATACAATTTCATATTGTAAAATAATTATTGGTTTTTTGTAACTTAATATACACTTTATCTATTCTCCTTTATTATCCTTATCTATTAATTGTAATGCACTTTATTTATTATGTATTATTTCTCGCTAAGCTAAGGTAATATAAACCGAATAGTTTCATTCAGCGTTATCCTCACAGACAAGTAACCAGGAAACAAAAATTCTAAAAATATATCCTTCTACTTAATGATATATTTAAGTATAACAGAGTCATTTGTAACGGTCATTAGTTACGTTTAACGGCTTTTTAATGTTGTAATGTTGACTCGTGTGACCTGGTTTCATCGTGTGGTACAAGACGATAACCTCACCTTACCTTTTACTTTTTAATCTGATGTCACAATCATCTACTACTAATTCTCCTCCTTCCCACCGTTATTCAGCGTAGATTATTATATTCCCCCATCGAACGACATAATCGACCAGACAAAAAAAAAAATCAGCTTTCCAGGGGCTCTGCTGCTGTACAAAGTATAATACAATAGCGCCTTTTGGCTCTGGTATTCGTAAGGAACTGGACGGCTATCAAGTACATACTTTATATTGTACTCTCCTTCAATACAAAGATTAAAATGTTGAAGTAACATTTTTATAAATTCTGTGTTACGCATTGGCTCAGGCCATGATCGCATCGTCGATTTTTTAACATTTTTTTCTACTGAGCTGTATAAGTAAAATAGCATTAAGGAACGAGGTATTGCTTACTAACGACAAAACGGTATAATACATATACAGCATTTAACAATCTGACCAATATATCGAATATACTTCAAGACTCGCTAAAACTAGAATTTAGATGCGAAATGGGCGACGAGAAAAAGGTGTTTGAACACTGAATCTATAGAGAATGGGAAGTTCTCAATTATTCGGTAAAAAATGTCCATACATTGCATTACGTCAATTTATTTTGGATGCCTTAGATGCGCGTATTTACTGTACGAGGTAGAGGGAGAAAAGTACATTGCTAACACATAGACTATGTGTCTTTTGTTTCAACACAATCGACGCATGGCTGTAGCTTGCGTTGTTTATTGGAGGGCAGCGTCTTAGAACGTGAAACTATATTTAGAATACGCGTGTGAACAGTTTTCGATCGACGTAACTGTCCCACGTTATTTATGAATAGGTAATGACACTTCCTTAGAAAGGTCTTATTTCATGTTGTTTCATTTTGTTACGTTTCAGAAACACATCATACCCATTGTACAACACGGACAGGCAGACAGACACACCACACACACACACACACACACACACACACACACACACACACACACACACACACGCACGCACGCACGCACGCACACACACACACACACACACACACACACACACACATATATACATACACATGCATACATAATGTGTATTTGAAATTGTGTGGTAAATCTTAAAGTTGGTATAGTGATAAGCATCACAAACAATGGTGGATATCCATTTGTGAAATCTTGAATTTGCTTAAGCTCATGTAAAATCATAAAATTACCAACAAGCATTGTTACAAGCCAAATCTCAATCGTCCTTCTTCCCATTATACATTCTCTGGAAATGAAAACAATGAACATGTCGTACACACACTTCCATTAGTCAATTTTAGTTGAAATAGTAGATTTCCACAGAATTAAACTCGTTTTGAAATAACAAGAAGACACGTCCAGCCTTTGGAGCGGACTATATGGTCACAAAATTTACTCTCACCCAATTCACTCCACAGAGAGTGAAAGTCACCATTTTAACCTGCGTTTACCCATTTTTGTGGTTAGATTATAATATTTCCATGTCAACAGGCAGTGACATATGATTGGGAGAAGTAAAAAAAGCTTAAGTCATTTTAAATACTAGCTAGAGTGTATATTCAGGCTGGAAGGATTTGTCTTCAGTTTGTTTCTCGTCATAGAAATTCATTCCATAGAAAGCTACAAAACAATTTGACTGTCACAGCATTCTCTGATAATGACTGTACAACCAAGACGAAATATGAAATTTTGACAACAGTATACTTGATTCTAGAAGCATTGTGTCCTAAATTGAACACTACTTCCAATCTTGCCATTTTCCGTTATATTCACGCAAGAATCATTTCGTTAATCATAACTGCGTGCGCCTATCTTTTGCTCATTTTTACGTTTTATTCTCGTTCCTCAAATCAATATAGACATCGATATTACAATGTCGAAAGAAATGCATTTGTGTTATATCACATCTCCTGGTACCACTGTCTGGTTTCTCGTGATCGCAATATACTCGGCGTGAGGGTATCGTTGGCTAAATTAAAAACATCAGTAGTTTCACAAATTTGAGATATGTAAACCCGACCTATCATAAGAGAACCTGCATCATCACAGGCGTTGGTATTGTTGTTGTTGTTGTTGTTGTTGTTGTGGTGGTGGTGGTGGTGGCGGTGGTGGTGGTAGTGGTGGTGGTGGCAGCAGTGGTGGTGGTGGTGGTGGCGGTGGTGGTGGTAGTGGTGGTGGTGGCAGCAGTGGTGTTAGTGATGGTGGTGGTGTGGTAGTGGTGGTGGTGGTGGCAGTGGTGGTGGTAGTGGTGGTGGTGGTGGTGGTGGCGGTGGTGGTGGTGATGGTGGCGGCGGTGGTGGCAGTGTTGGTGGTGGCTCCAGCGCTGTCAATTGTGTTTCTTATTTGAGTTGTAAGCACTGACGCAAAAAAACACGATACTTTGACTGTGATAAGAATGGAGGTAAGTTTAACATGCAGTTTTTTTTTGTCGAGTTTAATCTTCATAGATTTTATATGTAGATGCATACAAATAAAAGAACTTGAACACACAGGCAGCATTTAAGTCAGCAGATGTGATGTATGATGAAAATTCATCCTATAAGTTTTTTTTAATCTTCAATGATTGCAAGAGAGCAAACGATTATCACTCAGTAAGAAATATACTTTTTACTATGCGTCAAAAGATTTGTCAGAATATTGCCTACAAGAATATGGTAATTTTTCTTTATTGCCAGAAAACGAGTTTCCGCACAGTCAAAGTAAGTAACTGATCATCATTAAAAGTCAGAAATGATTATTCTAAAAGTCATATCCATCGGTCAGAAGCAAGATGAAACTAAAAAATTATAAAGTACCCAACATATTTCAAGTATTGCTTTGACATCTTAAACATTCAAGTGTTCAAGATTTCAGGTCAATGATTTTCCATATTACTTACTGTAAAAACAGACAACTGTAGCAATAGGAGGCATGAAAAACACGTTTGGGTTACCAAAAATTTGCAGCAAATTTAGTCAATGGGTTAGTAATGTGTAGCTTGTATACTCTGAATTCATCCTTGGGCGTGTGAAATGAAGACTTTGCGAGTTACACTTACTACGTTCCAACTCCTGTATGTTGAGGACTCTGTTTAAATGTTGGGGGCGTTTTATATCATGTATATGATGTCCCCTCTGTGACACAAAAATAGGAACGTGTCCCACTATTCTGCCTGATTGACACCCATGTACATCTTTACACTTAAACTCATAAATTTATGATCCATGTGCATTATTCATATGACTGCGGCATGTGGCTACTCTTTGAAGCGTCGCCCTCTCTTTTATCCAACCTTATGTTAAATGATCGTTTTTAAATTCAGCTCTATTATTTACGCGGGACTTTTAAGAGAAAAATGTAGGCGCCTGCGATGTGTTAATTTCATGAATACTAACCCAACGACGAAAAGCCAACAACATGATGTAAACGATGTTTGATTGAGCTAGGCAGGATGAAGGATTGAAATTGCATCCATCTGGTAGCATCAAGTATGGATTACGTGCGGGGAAAAAAGTGTTCTGGATTTCTGTATGACAAATGGTTTTTAGAGAGTCAATTTATCATATGTATAAGGTTTCTATCCCTGTAGATAGCTGTAAAATCACCCTTTCGATGAAATTAAAAAGTAATGTCACGGATTTGACCCTCGTAAAACATTTCCCAGAAAGAAAATCATGCATGAAATACACCTCATACAGTACGTTACGAATACATTAAAATTCCTGATTAATTCGCTAGCTTCTTGAATAGCGTCACTCACCCCCTAGGGGTAACAAGTAGAACTTGGGGAATATCAGAGATCATCGCCACGTGCAGCGCTATAATGTATTAATCTTATATATTCAGTGTTAACCCTTTCACCAATGCACTCGAAATATTCCATGCAAAATATAAGGCCTCTTTTTTACACGATTAGTGAGTTGGTTTAATTCAAACTTTAAAAAAAATACAGAATACTAAAGTTTCCATTGGAAAAGAATCTACATGAACCCTGGGTATTGTGTTCTTCATGTTATATTAATGCTGTAAATCAATCGTTATCTAAATGGCAAAAACTCTAATTGCGGATTTATCTGTTTAGGCACAAACTATTAATTCCTCATTTTTTTTAAATAGAAGAGGTATTGGACAATTACTCCGCCCTAATTTTTGTTTTGTTTTTCCCGTTTTAAGCAGATGTGTAAAAAAAAATACTTCACAAAACCACCGCTTTCACTCAATTTTCATTACAAGACAAAGGGATAAGTGAATTTTCCCTCATTTGATAAATTGTATTCATTTTGTCCATTAATATGCATGTTCCAGTAACAAAAAAATAATAATAATAATTCAATGTACATTCAGGAAAACATGGACATTTTAAGACCCGAGCACTACAATATCAAGTTTTAAAACGAAGGGAGTCAATTCAGCATTTCACGTAGTTTTATTACTGTTTGCGGGATCCTTAGTGATATGGATTGGATGCACGGAATGCATCGATGTGGCAGTAAAAGGAAAACCGCGTGTAGAGCTGGGAAAGGTTTTAATAACATACGAGAGACAAGTGTATATTTATACTACCGCGAGGATGCGTGAAACCTAGAGCTTTGATTTAATAAACAGTGAATTATCGGAAATACGATTACCTTACTCAGTCTTGGTGTCAAGAAAGAAAGCACAGTTTTTGTAAGAGTAAAGGAATCCCACGGCCTTCATACTTTATGACCTTCTTTTCAATTTAAATAACAAGAAAAGACAGCAGAATATGTAATTTGTGCGAGTTACGACTCCTATAGTTCTTTTTCTGGCTGAATAACATTCGGGAGTGACATGATTTGTGAAAAAAACGGTATAACAAATTTTATTAAAACTAGGGGTATAGATTGGGTAGTTGTGTTTCGTTCAGGAAAAATATCCACGAATAAATTACTCTACAAAGTATGAAAATCAATTCGCAGATCTATTATCTTTCACACAAGCCACCATATTGTCGGGAAATCTTAAAGCTGGCATAGTGAATTATTCCTGCTTCTGCTTTAATACATCAGCTTTGAAAATGTGTCGCTACAAGGCTTTCTCTTTACCAGCTCTTTAAACATATACAATTCTATATTTGTAAATAATTATTGTTTTTTTTTGTAATACTTAATATACACTTTATCTATTACTCCTTTACTTACCTTATCTATTTAATGTAATGCACTTTATTTATTAATGTATTATTTCTCGTAAGCTAAGGTAAGATAAACGAATAGTTTCATTCAGCGGTTATCCTCACCAGACAAGTAACCAGGAAACAAAAATCTAGAAAATATATCCTTCTACTTAATGATAATATTTAAGTATAAGAGTCATTTTGTAAGGTCATTATTAACGTTTAACGGCTTAATGTGTGTAATGTGTGACGTCGTGTGAGCACGGTTCTACAGTGTGGTACAAGACGATAAACCTCACCTTTACCTTTACCTTTTTAATCTGATGTCACAATCATCTACTACTAATTCATCCCTTCACTCCTCCCCACCGGTTATCACGTAGATTATTATATTCCCCCATGAACGACATAATCACCAGACAGAAAAAAAAAAATCAGCTTTCCACGGGGCTCGCGCTGTACAAAGTATAATACAATAGCGCCTTTTGGCTCTGTATCGATAAGGACTAGACGGTATCAAAGTACATACTTAATATTGTACTCTCCTCAATACAAAGATTAAAATGTCAAAGTAACATTTTAATAGATCTTGTTAGCCATTGGCTCAAGGCCATGATCGCATCGTCGATTTTTATAACATATTTTTTCTACTGCAGCTGTAATAAGTAAAAAGATAAGGAACGGTATTGTTAGCTAAGCGACAAAACGGTATAATTGACATATACAGCATTTAACATATCTGACCAATATACGAATATACTTCAAGACTCGCTAAAACTAGAATTTAAGATGCGAAATGGGACGAGAAAAAGGTGTTGACACTGAATCTAAAGAATGGAAGTCTCAATTGATACGGTAAAAAATGTCGCATACATTGCATTACCGTCGCAATTTAATTTGATGCCTTAAATGCATATTTACTGTAGCGAGGTAGAGGGAGAAAAGTACATTGCTAACACATAGACTATGTGTCAATTTTGTTTCAACACAATCGACGCTGGCTTAACTTGCGTTTGTTATTCGAGGAGGCGTCTTAGAACGTGAAAACTAATTTTAGAATACGCGTGTGAACAGTTTCGATCGACGTAACTGTCCCAAGTTATTTGCATTGAATAGGTAATGACACTTCCCTTAGAAATAGTCTTATTTCATGTTGGTTTCCATTTGTTCGTTTCAGAACACACATTATACCATTGCTACATACCACGACAGGCGATCAGCACACACACACAAACTACACAACACAACACCACACACACACACGCACACCCACACACACACCACCACACACACACACCACTCACACACACGTCCACCCACAGTCTTACACAGATAACACAAAATAAATATAGTTAGATAGTAGAGGAGTAATGAGATAATATGTGTTCGACTGTTATAAACGCAGTGAAATCATTAGAATTTGGATTTATTATAAATTTATTTTCTTTCAATTTAACACACAAACGGATATGTATAAACATTTGTAAGTATTATGATTATGTTGTACTAACGAAAATCTCTTACAAGGATCATTTAGTTGTTGAATAAAGTATACGACATGAAATAAAGTTATCAATAAGTAGTAGTATGTAGTTATAGTTAGTAGTATAGTAGTAGTAATGTAATAGTATGCATCATCATTCATTATTTTTATTATCAATCATCATCGATCATCATCGATCATCGTCGTCATCATCATTATCATCAATGCATATTGAAATACAATTTATCAAGCTTCTGTTTGAAGAATTACATTTGCAGTCAATATTTACTTATAACAAATGGAAAACGAAAAACATTTTTCGTGGTTCTTTGAACTTCGACTTCAAACAAAGACATGTAACAACTTGTTTTGATGACGTCTTTAAACATTGGTTCAATTTATACGTTGTATTCAACGCTTCTTTCAAGCATGACTTGTGAGAATAATTTAACTCACGCTGCATTAGCCATCGGGTTTGAGATATGGACCTACTTCAAGTAAATGGCTCTCAAACCGCAATGGACATTCAAAGAATTTTTGTTTTCACTCTTCGGCAAATACTCAAGAATCCTTCACAGGATGTTTCAATGAATATTATGAATAAACATGTTAACCGTTCAGATCAATTGTAGCAGTTCAGTACTTGTAAAATTTATATGAGGAAATAAGATAATTTGCTCTATATCGGGTATCATAAATTAAAGATAAAGGTTGTTGGTATTCTAATTACGGTTATGTCGCTGTCATGCTAAGTTGCGTGGAAACATTTGTTTTTTGTATAGTCAAAATTTTAATAAAATGGTGAATGAATAGACAAAAACTTATACTTATATATCATAAATGATGTTTATAAGACAATTTTACTTAATTATATTTCCTCGTATATCAGTCATATGTACTTAACAATAGATTATTGTTCACACTCCGCAAATATCCTTATTATGGAGCTACGACCGATTAGGATATTAACGCATATCCGAAACCCCTTCTTAATTACCACAAAACATTTGAAATTACTTGTCGCAAAATTCTTTCTGATGTAGATGAGTTTAATTCTCGCGAATAACATAAATTTACATATTCCACTGAAAAAAAATAAAAGTGTGATTTATTATCTGATATCCACAAATGGTTTGTGCTCCCATTTTACAGTTAGTTATGTAGTCATTGTATTGTACATAATTTTTTTTTCACATAAACTATTTTAATTTCTTAGCAATGCTGATCAATATTGGATTTTGGTGCAATAAATCACACTTTTCGGTGTACTCGTCTTGAAAACAACATGAAGATGTATCCACAAACCTTTAACTGATTTTTTTATACAGAGGAGAAGAGTGCAATATATATCACACGCCTATGTGTTGGCTGCCTGACTTGTCACTGAGAAGTATTGACCCGTACATCCGGGACACTGTTTGTCAGCTCCAAACACCGCCCAGGGAACCATAAGAGTTCAGTAAGACAAGGAAACTAATGGCGGTATAATATATCAGTAAGATGTTTGACGATTATCATTTGAATGCGCGACAGATCCGAAACTAAAAATCAGGACCAAAAATGATAGACAGTGAAGTACATTGAAGGTATTTTTTTGTTGCTCGTTGATATAGTGTTATTTTCTTGTTGTCCGTTGTTTAACACACTCGTGCATAATTCAGTTAAATAGCACGATGGATAGTCGTTAGGTGTGAATACAACGTCGTTAGAACGCAATCGCTACACTGTAAAAGCCTGTGTTAAGTGAGTTAACATTTATTTAAACACGTTCTCCTATCAATTCGTAAAGCTGCAGAGGCTAAACACCTAGGTCAAAATTACTAAAACACGGTGTCCAATTTAAAACACTACGTTGTCATATACGTCTAAACATCTTTTTTTTCTAACATTGCTATCACTTTTCTGCGCAACTTTAACGAGCGCTATATCATGCATGTTTTGAACTAAACAACGTCTTACATATTTATCATATAGGCATATAGGGCGTTTACGAGTTAACCCATTGAGACGATTTGATTTCACTTATAACACACATTTTTCCATGGACTGCCAACCGAGTTAACTGGTCACTGTATCTCCAAACGGATTAAGTTGAGCAAAACCGAGAATATTTATTGAAATAATGAGAGTTACTTATTTTAACTGTTGACGTGAAATTGATTTAACTGTTTGTTTTGAAGTGGATGTCGATGTTTGTATACAGGCTATGCACTATGCCAAAGGGTAAGGATTATCTCCCATTTGACTTCCTGTAGCACTGTTGTTGATAGTAAAAGAGCGTTCAGAAATATCGGGAATCCATTATGGATAGTACTGGGGCAACATCTCATTAGACACAAGCAGACGCGTTCTGCCCCGCCCTCCCACGGAGGAAGAGCAGTAACTGCGTATGTGCTAGAGATTGGGAAATCTTGAAGTTTTCCACGTTTGCAAAAAGCAGTAACTACAAATTTGCACAATTTAGCACTTCCCATACTTCTTTGGCAAAACGCCAGTACATAGAAAAAGGAATTGCTCAGCTATTCATTTTGCAAAAAATGAAATCCTAAAATGTTAGTTACTGCTCTTGCCTATCACTTTCTAAACATAAATCCACAGGCTAAACGTCATGTGTAACACTTAAACGCGTGTCTATTTTATTACACATGAAAATATCATCTAAAGATGTACTATTCTACACATGCAATTTACATAACTTTAAACATGATGTTTAATTGCTAAACAAGCTTCTAAAGTGATTGATCGAAGATGTGCGGGAGGCCGAATATATAAATAAGCTTGTTTATTTATATAAGTATAGAAATCGGCGTTTAGTTGCAAATGGCAATAACAGGAAGCAGTGCCAATAAAAGAAGCGATACGAAGCAAAACAGTATGGTACCACCACAGAATAAAAATTCTAAATGTAATATTACAGTACGTTATGAACTTCATTACACTAGTGGAAAAGAAAATGGATGAAACAGACCTCAAGCTCTCCACAAATCCCAATAACATTTTGCGCAGTACAGCATGCTATTTTCTAGACACTGCAGCCTGACACATGTGCATTCAAAGCGCAGGATTTAAGCAGCATTCGCAGTTTACTTATTCAATTTTGTGGTACGGTTCTTATTTGCCTTATAATGCCAATACATCGACAACATATACTCGCAGGCATATGCGTCATCAGAATTGAGCGTAAATATAAAGGTAATTGCGAGTGTGCATTATTTTCGCGATGTGTAAATAATAACAACGTTGCGGGCATTTGATTGCGATCCAACAATGACGGGATATGCAACTGGAAACGTGTGGCCATTAACCCTTTCCATTCAAACTGAGTTGATGCAAAAGAGGGCTAGATTCTTTCAATAATGCGTTGTATGATGCTTCCGTAGACATGAACGTCAGTAATCATTAACACACACACACAGCAAACATACACACTCACCGCCATTGGGTAACGGGTTCCCAGTGTTATATATAAGGTTCTACACTACAGACATTTCACACACTGCGGCTATTTAGTTAATGTATTATACCCAACGCAATCAGTTCTGCGAACTTTGAAATGTATGAATTATAGAAAGGCGTCATACTCATATCAAAATAATGAGCCAAAGTGTGTAAATCCATGCAATGGTTTACAACCAATTAATTGATGGTGTTGGTGGTGGTAGTATTGTAGTAGTAGTAGTGTTAGTAGTTAGTAGTATAAGAGGTAGAGCAGTAAGTAGTAGTAGAGTGAGTAAGTAGATTAGTAGTAGTAGTAGTAGTAAGTAGTAGATAGTATAGTAGTAAAAAGTAAAAAAAAAAAAAAATAATAAAAAGAATGTAAAATAAAATAGTAGTGTAACTAGAGTAAGAAGTTATAAGAGTGAGTAGTACAGAGCGTATAGAGTAGTAGTAACGTAAGTAGCGTCTGAGGTTAGTAGTAGTAATAGTGTAATAGTAACACCTTCTTCTTTTGTTATTGGTAGTAGTAATAGTAGTAGTAAGTAGTAGTAGTAGTAGTAGTAGTAGTAGTAGTAGTAGTAGTAGTAGTATAGTAATAGTGATAGTAAACACTATTTTTTATACAATTGTTGTTAGAAGTAGTATGTATGTAGTAGCTTAGTATCAGTAGTAGTAGTAGTAGTAGAAGAAGTAGTAGTAGTATAAAATAGTACTGTCAATTATCAATCATTATCATTGTTTATTTATCAAGACCATTATTATACACATTACAACAATTGTTTTCCCCAACTCTCAGTACCATTGGAAAAGAAAACAAATAATAATTACATATAAACTACTGTGTATAATAATACACGGACAAACTGTCTATGCCTAATGGATAGGAATCCTTAACGACAACATCGCAATATAATATTACGAGCTAATCCGATTAATTCCATACGCCCTAGTTGCAATGGTGAGGTGGATTGCATAAAACCGTCGAATTTTATGCAATGTTACCAGTTGTGTACATTACCGCTGCCACGGATTGCTTTTTTAAAATCAATATCATTTTTGCATTCTGTACACAATCCAGTTAATGCAATATTGATATTCTGTTTTTAATAAACAATATACACTGTAATGATTGACGCGGTATCAATTGGGCTGAAATCCATAGAAGCAACTTCCAATAATGCCACTGGCGTTTTGAGAGGCACAAAAGTTATGTACACATCATTATACGTGTTGAAACGTAAAATATTTGGTCGTTATGTTTATCTGCTGTGTGTGTGTGTGTGTGTGTGTCAGTGTGTGTGTGTGGTGTGGTGTCGTGTGGTGTGTTGTGTATTGTGTGTGTCGTGTGTGATGTGTTTATGTGTGTGATGTGTGTGTGTGTGTTTGTCCGTTGGGTGTGTGTGCTCTTCGCTGTTGTGAAATGTGTGCAATGTATACAGTTATGTGCGTCGTGTGTCTGTGTCTAAGTGCCTGTCTGTCTGTATTTGCAAGGTCATAACTCTGTATGCCTAATAATTTTGCACATTGGAAAATAATTGTAAGGCCTGTTTAATCCTCAATATCGAGCTTAAAGTAAATATCTGCACCATTGTAATTTTTCAATACTACGTTTGCGGAACGGTTTTATATGGGAAATGTGGTCAAGAGAATGATAGTAGAAAAAAAGACAAAAAAGGGGTACAAGAGGCAAACGGATGCAAATCCGACAGACAGACAGTATGTCCCATATCATGAAATCATATCTAAAGCAAGATATTTCATTTTGCTATCCAATCATGCTACCCATTTTGAGATAATTAATCAGGGTCATAGAGAAGTTTGAAGTAGTGCTTTTTAATGGCGTACCTGATAATTGAAGGATATCTCACGGAATT
>JZLH01S0145810.1:0-10235 GCA_001188425.1 Eucidaris tribuloides | reverse complement strand
AAATATACCCGAAAATCTCGGCCCCCCCCCCGAGATTTTTCATTAATTATTTAAAAAAAAACTAAAGACATTCAGAGTCTATTATAATTGCAGGGTTATGACTTTGGGGAATAAAGCTTTCAAATAAACAAAAATTCCCCAAACTAAACTTGGGCTTTAACCTCGTGTCAAAATTTGAAAGAAATTGGAAATACAGGACCCTTCAGGAAGCACAGACGTGTTTGTTTAATTGAAGGGCCCTGTTAAATGATACAAACACACACATAACAGTTACACACACAAACTGATGAATACACATATAACATACATACACACAGACACAGACACGCAACAGACGCACACACACGTAGACACAAGAACACGCATACGCACACACACAGTTCCATTATTCCACTGTTCCACTATTCCATTATTAAGAATCCCCGTCCTGTTGGCATATAATGGTGGATTAGGATAGCGGTGGTTTGGTGTACTGGGTTTCAGAAGGTTGAATAGTGATATTCACAACTGTTTCACAAGTCGAACATTTATTTTGAGAAATTATAGAAATGAGAGGGATCTGTACAGTAAAACATAAACTATTGCGGTTTGCCTAACCTTATTTATTTTAACGGATAACCTTAAATATTAATCTATATATAATAAACTTAAGGTTTTAAGTTCAGTGAGAAAATTTGGTTCATGTGTTGCCATGTTTGAACATATAATTATTTTATTAGAGTAAGAGCATAATCAACCTGTCTCCAGTTTAGAGATAAGACCAGACGCTAAATTTTCTCAATTTGAACAAAACAAATTATTGTAAATACTTTGATTATAGAGTTTCCTTTATTTTTATTGGTTCGGTTTTTTTTTTTTTTTGGTAGCACTATGACCTTACAGATTTTTCTCACTGTGAAAACATGAACGTGCTCATACAGAGATCTACAATGCTTTGATGAAAAAGTGCAACTGTCGGCGGTCTAGAAAACAAAATATCACGATATCTGTTCAAGCATACGAATAAAAGTTGACAGATTGAATATAATTAAGCATCCCAAAGATCATTATTTAGTCCAAAACGTGTTCATTGTCTTGTCAGATCGTTGGGCTAAAGGTCCAATGATTCGAAAGTTGAAATAATTATTGTTCCACAGTTTGAAAAGTTCAAACGTTCGAAAAATGATCGTTTGACTAGTCGAAGAAATATTGGTTCAAATTTTCAAGAAACCAGCAGATCGTTGGATTGAAGTCAGGGCTGCCACTCAAAATTTTAATTTTCCCTTACGCCGCATGTCTATTTTCCCATACAGACAATCCTTTTCCCCTACGCTCCAATAGGCCAATTTTTCCCTACGGAGCTATGTTTTCCCCTGCAAAAAGTCACTCTTCCCCTATGAAGGTACGTTTTCCCCTTCAAAATAACCTTAGTAAATGCAAAAGTTTTATTTTAATTGAGAAAGGTGATGACCTCGATACTGCGGTGCAGCGTTACGGTTTTCGCAATTATACGATATGGTGACCAACTTGGACCCAAATAATGTCTACAGACGAATATATATGGGAGTTCTTAGAAAATATTTGAGGATTTAAGAATATTTGTTGAAATTGTCAAAATTCCCTACAAATCATCAAAACTCCCTACTTTCCCCGTAGGGATTCCCTACTCCCTACGGTTGGCTAAAATTCCATGCGGTAGGGATTTCCCCTACGAATGGCAGCCTTGATTGAAGTTCAATCAAACCAGAGGCTTCATCTCAATCACCTTTAAAAGACCACTTTATCTTGAAAACCTAATGATCAACATTTTGGAGCAAACTATAATTACAAATGATAGTATTTTTCACAAAGTGAAAAAGTAAAATTCATTTTCATTACATTTCCTTTTTAGCATTATTGTTACTTGAATAAAAAGTGGAAAATGTTTCTTCATAATGCGCGACGTCCCACTCCTTGGTCATCGGTGCTAGTGGGAAACACTGATTGGCAAAGGTTATGATGATGATGATGATGATGATGATGATGATGATGATGATGATGATGATGATGATGATGATGGTGTTAATGATGATGATGATGATGATGATGATGATGAAGATGATAATGATGATGATGATAATAATAATAATAATAATAATAGTAATAATAATAAACAACTGACACTTATATAGCGCATAATCAATGTAAAACGTACTGCCCTATGCGCTTTACATATAGCTCTCCAGATAAAAAAATTACTTTACAATTCCTTAAAGGGAGAAGGCGCCAGCAACTAACAGGCATAAGTTAAGAATAAAAATGACATTGTGAGTATTGTGAGAATTATGGTACATGGTGACAAAAACAGCCTGAATAAGGGGTACTGTGTGATACTCACCCTCATCAAGGCCCTATAAATTAGTTATTTTGTGTTTATTTTAAGTCTTTGTAAGTTTTACCCTAAGACAAAACTTGCAGAAACAGCTATAGGGGGAGGAGCTTATCAATTCAAACAGTGCATACATTACCACGATGCGGCTAACACACGTCGCGTGGCATGCATTGGTCACGCATGGTCAGCTCCTTGCACTGCACGTGCAATCTGATTGGTTGGCAAGAAATCAAATATTTTCTGAACTTGTGCCTGTTAGTTGCTGGCGCCTTCTCCCTTTAAATAAGAACAGATATGTCTTGAGCTTCTGCTTAAATGAATAAGTTGATGTATATAAGTTGCGGGCAAACTAGTCCATATTTTTGGACCACAGACATTTGAGTCGGCTATTAAAAGAAGAGACATAAAACGGTATTCAGGTATGGGGTTCATTTTCCTCTTATAAGATAATTAACGATTATTAAGTTGTATATTTACACTCTTTGTCCACATTACGTATGTGTGTGTGTATGTGTGTACATATGTATGTACGTATGTATGTATGTATGTATGTATATATGAAGAGCTTATCTCCAAAAGGGGGTAGATCCATTTTCATCGAATATGACTTTTTTACATCAATCTACACTATTTTAGTAGCTCTATCAGATAACACAAACAAAAAGTTGAAATTCCCACCAAAAAGTGGTAAAAAATGGGCAATAAAAATAACTTTATTTCCAAAAGGGGGTAGATCCATTTCAGTTTATTTCCAAAAGGGGGTAGATCCAATACATAAAAATAAAGAAAATTCAAATAAAATAAATAACAAGTCACATATTTTTTGTAAGTGTGATTTCACATTTGCATTATGGGGTTCTTTGTTTGGCTAAGTTGGTTTTACTCGGAAACCTTGCAATGTGGATTAATTTGATAAATTAATTTTTTATAGAATGGTATTGGATCTACCCCTTTGAATAAACTAGAGTTTGTTTCCAAAAGGGGATACATCCATGCTTTATCAAATTTCATTTTTCTGTCAAAATCCATATAATTTTAGCAGCTCTATAATATAATACAGATGAGAAGGTGAAATTCAAGCTAAAAGTTGTAAAAATGACAACTAAAAATGACTTTTACTTTCAAAATGGAGTACATCCATTTAGTTTATTTCCAAAAGGGGGTAGATCCAAACAATTACAAAATAAAAGCAAATATTATTAAAAATTGAAAACTCACAGATTTTTCTAACTATTGTTTTACACTCAAATTGTGGGGTACTTGTTAGTGTCAAGTTGGTTTTACCCAGAAACATTGCAATATGGGTAAATTAGAAAACATGATTTTCTCAGAATGGTGAAAAGTGGATCTAGCCCCTTTTTGGAAATAAACTCTTCATATGTATGTATGTATGTGTGTGTGTGTGTGTGTGTGTGTGTGTGTGTGTGTGTGTGTGTGTGTGTGTGTGTGTGTGTGTGTGTGTGTGTGTGTGTGTGTGTGTGTGTGTATGTGTGTGTGTATGTATGTATATCATCATCAAGTAGTGCCGTCCCTTGGAGTGGGGTTGGCGGCTATGCACCTCAATCGTTTTCTCTCTTGGACCCTTCTTCTAACCTCTTCATAATTAAGACCCGTCCACTTCTTAATGTCATCAAACCAAGTTGTTCTCTGTCTACCCCTTTCGCGTTTGCCCTCTATCATTCCTTCAAGTAACAGTTTCTGTAATCCTTCTGCTCTCATCATATGTCCAGCATAATACAAGCTTTCTCTTTTGTATTGCCTTTATCAGTTCTCTGTCTCTATTTGCTCTTTTCAGGACTTCTTTGTTGCTGATTTTCATCACCCAGTTGATTTTTTGTATTTTACGCAAGCACTACATTTCAAATGATTCTAGTTTTCACTCTGTTTCCTTACATAGTGTCCATGTTTCCACTCCAAACAACAGAGTACTCCAGATGTAACATTTCCAGATTCTGCATCTTAAATCAAAGTTTAGCTTTCTACTACATAAAACATCTTGCATTTTCATAAACACTGTTCTCGCAATCTCAATCCTTTGTCTTATTACATAGTCGCATTTTCCATCTTCTGTGACTGTCTGACCAAGATAAACAAACCGTTTGACTTGTTCTATTGCTGCGCCATTGATCTTAATGTTGACACGAGTGACTTCCTTCTTCCGTGATATAACTACAGTTTTTGTCTTGGAGGCATTGCCATTCCGTATCTTTCACCTTCAGCATTCACTTTTTCTATAAGTCTCTGCAAATCCTCCTCTGTCTCTGCTAGTAGAACAGAGTCATCTGCATATCTCAGATTGTTTATGATTAGGCCACCAACTTTTGTACCTGGTTCATTATTCAAAACTCTGAAGATCATTTCTGAATATATGTTGAACAACAAAGGAGAGACTATACAACCTAGTCTAACTCCTTTCTGTATTTCAACCTCTGGTGATGACCCTTCCCTGCCTCGTATTACTGCCTTCTGGTTCCAGTATGGACTTATCATCAGGCGTATATCCTTTCTATCTAGACCCAGTGAGTTAAGACAGTTGATCAGTTTCCCATGATTAACTCGGTCAAACGCTTTCTTATAGTCTAGGAAGCACATGTAGATGTCTTTCTTTTTTTCCAGACAACGTTCCATGATCATCCGTAGATTGAAGATTCCTTCTCTCGTTCCTTTTCCAGGCATAAAGCCACTTTGGCATTCATTAATTTCGTTGAGAATTGTTGACTTTATTCGGCTGGCAAGAATAAGTAGCAAAATCTTTGATGCATGACTTATGAGGCTTATTGTCCTGAAGTCTGTACACTTTGTACTTTTACATTTCTTTGGGATCATGACAAACTCTGATACCAGAAAATCTTTTGGCCATTTGCCTGTCGTGTAGATTACATTACAAAACTTAGTTATCTCGTTAATTTCTGGCTCTCCAAGACCCTTCAGCAACTCTGCAGAGATACCATCTATTCCACATGCTTTACCTGATCTCAGTTTTTCTAAAGCAACCCTAACTTCTGTTACTAAGATCTTTGGACCTTGTTCATTTTCTTCTTTCACTTGTTCACTTCTATCATCTTCATAAAGCTTTTTGATATACTCCATCCATCTACATTGAATGTGTTGATGTTCAAACAACACATTTCCCTCCTTGTCTTGAATTACACCATTTGTTGTCTGCTTTTTACTCCTGTGCGTAATATCAGCAATCTTCTGATGCATATTCTTTGCATGATGTAGTCTATCTAGCTCCTCTATCTCTTTGCACCCCTTAATGAGCAATTGTTCTTTAGCTTCTGTACACTTCAGTCTGATTTGTTTGTCAAGTTCTCTGTATTTTGAAGATTTCCTTTTGAGTTTTCTCCTTTCTTCTACAAGATCCAGAATGTCATCTGTCATCCAGACTTGCTTCGCTACACACTCCTTCCGAGGGAGGCATTCTTCAGCTGCCTCTTGCATACACTTCTTTATTATCGTCTGGAGCCTGTTCCGCCTCTTCTGTCCTTAGTCTTTCATATCTGTTGTGCACTGATGTAACGTACCTCTCACAAAAATCTCTCTCCCTCAGCAATTCTACATCCAGTCTGGCTTTCTTGGAAGTAGCCTTCTTTAGGACCTTGAGTGCAATGTTGACCTTGACAACAACTGGATTGTGGTCTGATCCTATATCTGCACCAGGATAGGTCTTGGCCAGCCTTATACTTCTTCGGAAGCGCTTACTGACTGCAATGTAATCAATTTGTCTACGTGCTGTATCTCCTGGTTTCTTCCAAGTGTATAGTTTGCGCTTGGGAAGCTTGAACCACGTGTGTATATATGTTATGTATGTATGTATGTATGTATGTGTGTGTGTGTGATGGTGTGTGTGTGTGTGTGTGTGATGGTGTGCGTGTGTGTGTGTGTGTGTGTGTGTGTGTGTGTGCTTTCATGTGCGTGCTTGTGTTTGCGCGTGCGCGCGAGTGGGTGTTTGTGGCCAAACACCCACAACGGTCATGAGAATTTCAAATTTTGTTAAATGTCGGCTGTTTCGTTACTCCTTTTATAAGGTCCTTGATTTTGCCGGAAAATAGCTGCAATGTCCAGAAACCTTTATAAAAAGATGATTTTTTTTAAGCCTAATTGGTAGGTATTAGCCATCTGCTGATTGTCACCACCGGGCGAGTTGGTTCAGTGGTAGAGAGTCCGCTTCTGGTCCGGGAAATTGCGGGTTCCGGCTCGTGGTCGGGTCATACCAAAGATCATTATAAAAATGGTACCTACTGCCTCTAGCACGGCGCTCGGATTTTAGATAGTGTAAGAAGTTAAAGGCATTGGGCTACCAGCTACTAACCCCCACTGTAGTCAAACTGTCTTGTGCAGAGCCATGGTTACTGAAACGGAGTTAGGCGCCGCCCGATGTTCCAATATAGGGACGTGTTTAACATGACTGATTGTCGTTGCCCATATAGAAGGTTCACAAAACGAAATTCGACGAATTTATGCGTGCGTGGTTGTAGATTGGTTGTAAAACCGTTACCGAAGGTTGTTTACGAGCAGAGTGTTCCAAATTGCTGAGAGAGATAGTTGCTGGCGGGAAATCGCACTTCATTGGGGGGCTTGGGATCATTGTAATTGACATTGTTGCAATTACATTGCGATGCGTACCCGAGTGTTTTAATTAGAAAGGATTTGAATGGTATTTTAAAAGAAAAATAGAACGTTTATGTCGTAAATCTAACTATAAGGTTAGGGTTAGGGTTATGATTAGAGCCCTAACGCTACCCGTAACCCAAACTTCCACTCTTTGTGAGCTTTTCGACTCTAGCATATTACATGCATTCCGCCCTCATCGACAAACAGCCATATAGTATATCTTGAAAAAAGAAAGAACAGGAAAAGTTTGGACATATTCTCGTATCGGTATGGAGGTTATAGGCCTATGAATTTTTCAAACTCACATAAGACTATGCCCTTGACGTTGATGTAAGCATCAGTTACAACATCGGTTTTCTACTTGCCAAAGAAGATGCTTTTGTCTTGTACAATCTTTATTGAAACACGCTGTATGTTTGCACCCGGGTTTCCTCGCCACACATTGGTTTGGTCAATAATGCAATCGATCGTAATCTGAGTGCATCGGCAATCAAAATAACACCCACTCGCTCGCATACCTTTAAAGCTCAGTTGTATCTTCGATCAGAAAAATGGGAACCGAAAAATTAACACAGAGAAAGGGAAGTAAAATCCGGCCTTATTCGTGCATCTACCGTACTTCTACGGCTTAAAAAATGCGAAAGTGGAAAGTGGAAAAACTTCAAATTATCATCGGCTGAAGATGTAAAATGACTGATTCAGGATGTAATTTACATAGAACATGGACTGTCTACCAAGTCTGGAGCTTTTCGAAAGCTTGCGCTCGATTCTTGCTTTTATTGCTTAACGTAGCAACGACTATTGCATGCAAGTTGGATTCCACGTATTGAAATACATTCATTTAAAAAACAGGTATATGGAATAGCTTGTTACCAGGTATCCAAGGAAGGAAACTCCATTATGAAAGAGTCGTACTTTTCAGTGTCGTCTTCAAGTGGTGAGATTCGGAAGCAAGCTTGAAGGTGGAATGAAACAGTGCCCTCTTTTGACTCAAAATGAACATGAACACTTTGTGCGCCAACCACCGAACTTGAACTTACACACTAGAAGACTTCCGGCTGATCCCGTAACACAGACCACCCTATCCCCAACACGCGCACACAATCCGCCATGTTGGTTGGTCCTTATGACATAGACCGCTCTATTAAAAATTGCCCACCCGTGCATACTATAATTTAATGCTGTACAAAAACAAAATGGCAAACTATAACGTCTTGTATGCACTTTTGGGAAGGTTGTTTACATAGGTACAAAACAACGCAGTTTCTTACTCTTACATCTGTATTTTAGCCCTAAAACAAAATTCTACCCAATCGGTCTTGTGACGAAATAGTAACGTACGTTTGCTTTTGGCAATCAGTACATCATAACCTTTTATTTTAGACTAATTTTCATCCCGTCTGTAGAAGAATTGCGTGTTGACATCAGGTCCCCGTTGAACATTACTTAATTGCCGTATAACACCCATTCTCCACGGACTACAGTCCGAGATATATCTCACGTAGATCTCAACTGGTTAAGCTCTGCCAAACACGCCTTAGAACACAGGGTCACTTGCCTTCGAAGAGACACGTCAAGAGTTGACAAATTTGCTCGTCTGTCTGAAAATCAGAGCATTGATCCTGGAGTTTGGGGGCAGTCGCACCCACGGTGAAAATATTGGTCTGCAAACACATCGATGTACCCCTCCCTCAATACTTTTTACAACTTGATAAATTCATAAAATGTAATACAAGGATACGTTGAAAAGCAGTGCAAGGCACTACAAAACCCTTAAACTTAATTCCAACATATTTCTGAACAGATACATTTTTCAATTTTGCCGCGCTTCGCGAGCAAAGTTATCAAAATTTTGCGCGTGGAGCGCGCCACAAATTGTTGATATTTTCTTACTCTTGCCCCTTCACTTCCCCCATCCGTAAAATGGATTGACGCCCAAATTTTAGTTAAGTAAAAGGATTCCCAATAAATACAAATGAACTTTTACATTTTAGTGTCATTCACTTCACTACGTGTTGCTGGAGTATCTCTCCCTTTTATGATTGTTTTTCTTCGTAACTAGCACCCAAATGTTCCCCTCCCCCTTTTCAAATGCACCCTCACCTACAATTACCCAGTCCTCATGGGTGACGGCCATCATATTAGGAGCAATCTATACTTTCCTCTTTGTTACTAATGCACGGTAAACCAATTAAGACTAATGACCGGTCGCGAGAACCAAAATATCGCACGTAGAGTAAAGAGCCCATTTAAGATCGACCGAGAGAAATCGATCTGGCCACAGTGATTGCGGTGATTACGGTATATTTACATAAGTATGTGTTTGCATTCCACGCTCAGTATAATTGCTATTAATTTTGTATGAATGCATGGAGCAATGAATTTATCTAGGTAAACGCATCAAGCGGATTGTGCCGTCACACATTTCCGTAGGCAAATTCCTAATGGAAATGAAGTCAAATAGCTGTTTGTTCGAAATACAATGTGGGCCTTTGTTGCATTATTTCTCTGATTCTACTTCCTTGGCTAAAACATATGAACAACGTTAAAGATGACACACACACACACACACACACACACACACACCATCACACACACACATACACACACACATATAATAAATGCCAATACCGACTACTATTGGTGGGGTTAGAAGTGTATGTAATATTGTGATATGATACATGTATCATGTGGATTGTGAAATTAGTGTGTCTGTATGTCCAGTTGTATGTGTGTGTCTTGGTGTGTCCTCGTGTTGTTGTGTGTGGAGGTGTGAGTTTCTGTGAGTGTGTGTGTGTTTGTGTGTGTGTGTGTGTGTTTGTGTGTGCGTGTGTATGTGAATGTTCTTAACAGAGGTACATTGGGTAAAAACGTGTAGAATTCGACATTGTGGGGTAATTTGCATAGTGGAAGTACCCCCATACACTGCAGCAGCTAGGGTTCAGCACGTATAAAACACTTTCTGGGTGCGTTAAAGCAAATATTAGAGATACTCCCAGAAATGATTCAATATGTATGGACGTTCTGTATTTTTTGTATTTGTACAGTAGTTGGTAGTTTGGGAGTAATATTTACACAAAATTGTAGGAATAGACATTGAGCAGAATGCATTTGCAATTACTCCCACAATGCAATTTCCTCGCCATGTAGCTATTGCGCGCGTGCGTGTGTGTGGGAGTGTGTGTGTGTGTGTGTGTGTGTGTGTGTGTGTGTGTGTGTGTGTGTGTGTGTGTGTGTGTGTGTGTGTGTGTGTGTGTGTGTGTGTGTG
>JZLH01S0145795.1:0-15721 GCA_001188425.1 Eucidaris tribuloides | reverse complement strand
CACGCCACCCAACACACACACATCACACACACACAAAACAACACAGACACACACACACACACACACACACACACACACACATACACATCACACACACAATACACACATTTACACACACCTACCTCCCACACACAAGACACCACACCTACAACCACACACACACACCCACACACACACACACACACACACACACACACACAACACACACACACACAGCCACACACACACACAACACAACAAGCACACACACACACACACACAACACACACACTTTTAACACACACTTTTCACACACACACACGCACACCACACACACACACACGACACATCTACACACACAGCACATACACACATATACACGACACACTACCTACACCCACACACACACAGCACACACACAGCACACACACACACACACACCAACACACACACACACCACACGACAACACACACCTACACCCACACCACCCACACACCCACACACATTCACACACACACACACACATTTTACACACACCTACCTCCACACCACACACACACAGCACCTAAACCGCACAACACAACACACCCACACCACAACCACACAACACAGACAGCACACACACAACACACACATGCACACCACACACAACTTTTTAACACACAATTTCACACACACTTTCACATACACACCCGTCCACGCACACACACAACCACAGCACACACACACACACACACACACATCACATTTACACAACACATACACACATAATACACACACCATTAAGCCTACACCCACACACACGCACACAAGCACACACACACACCACACACACACCGTACACCACACCCACCCACACACCCACAACACACCCACACGCACACACACACACACACAACAACCACACACACACACCACACCACACACACACACACACACACACACACAACACACACACACACACACACACACACACACACTACGTGTAACTGCCAGCCAAACGGGGACAGTAAAAACAACACAGCACACATACACTCCGTATAACAACATGCAATCGAGGACACACAACTCCCTGTACACAATGCAAATCGGGACGTTTGTGTATGTGTATGATAATTCACCGAACCGGGGACGTGGGGGTGCACACAAATTTTTTGGGGCCATTTCTAAGGCGGCTTTAGCGCCATCTATACGTTTTGATTTCTGGCATTTAAAAGCGGGACCGTCCCGTTTTTCAGAACGTCCCTGATCTGAATTGTAGAGTGTCATACTTAAAACGTCCCCGGTTGAAGGCGATTAACAAACACACACCAACACAAACACACACACACACATACACCACACACACACACCACACCACACCACACTTCACACACACAGTGTCACACACACCTATTCACACACACACACACACACACACACACACACACACACACATACACACACGCACACACAACCACATACATATTCACACACCACACAGGCACACACCACACACCACCACCACACACACAACTTTACTCACCAACCACACACACACACACTTTCACAAGAAACACTTTCACACACACACACGCTCACACACACTATAATACACATCACACACACACACCACAACACCACACACTGCATACACACAGCACACACACCCCATACTATATTCACACTAAGCATACACACACATAACACACCTATACTAACAAGCCTACACACACCATCAAACACACACAAACACACACACACACACCACACACACACGACACACACACACACCACACACACACACACACACACACATACGCGCACACACACACACCACACACACACAAAAACCGCACACACACCCAGCAAACAACACACACATTTCATACACACACACACTTTTTCACACACACAGTCACATTTACACATCACACACCAACAACTAACAACAAACAACACACACCAGCGACAGCTCACGGTACATACCGTACACTTTTCACTCACACTCACATTAATCTTCAAGCAATTTGAACCAAATACAAAAATAACTATTTGATCAACTTTTATTTTTAAAGTGAGAAATATACATTCATTGTGAATTATATCAACTCTTCAAGTCATCACTTCCTCAAACTGAGGTTACAAAAATATCATTATCGCGATGTAAAATTTAGCAATCATTTACGACACTTCATTTTGCAGAATATTCTGGAATATTCCATAGTTCTTGTGTACGTCAGCATTCCGTATAAAGGAATAATAACTTCTATCTCTTCTAAGTTCATGGTCAGAATGCAACTGTCTTTCAACTCTGTATTATAATACGATTAACTTAATTTAACTAAAAAAAAATCTCGTATGGTGGAAATGACAGATAACAAAACCCCAAATCAGTTAACTATCGCCCGAATGGGGCGTAAATGGCCATTCAAGTATAGCATTACAGAATGGAACCTGTTACAGGATAATTTGAAACAATATTATTATTATTATTTTTTTTGGGGGGGGGGGGGCTTAAAGCCCCAAACCCCCGTAGAACTGGCGCCTGATGTATATGGCATCAAACACACATATACCCCAACACACCTTCCAGGATTTTATTCTCAAACGTTCAGCTAGTCTGGCTGTTTGTCGCAACAGAGTTAAAAGGAGAACGGCGGGGCCAGAAACAACAGGCATAAAGTTAAGAAAATATTTGAGTTCTTGGGCCAAGCCATCAGATTGCACGTGCCACTGGAAGGAAGCTGACGCATGCGTGACCAGTCGACGTATTGTTAGTCGCATCCGTGGTAATGTAATGCACTGTTTTGAATTGATAAGCCAATCCGCCCTCAATAGCTGTTTCTTTTCTGCCAGTTTTGTCTTAGGTAAAACTTATCCAAGACGTAAAACACAAATACAAGGGCGTAGGCTGGGGGGTGCACTGGTGGACTGCACACCCCCCGCAAGCCATAGGAGTTCCGACCGCCTGGCAAAGCAAAACGAAATGATTGTACCACTTTTTTCTGCTTTCAACAACGCCCGATTTAACTCAAGCTTTAGTTCCACTTTCCCTAAGATGTGGCACCTCCCCATGTCACTCTATGTTCCACCTTCCAAGATGTGACCTGCCCGTGGCCCACCAGCCTACGCCCTTGAATTAACTAATTATAGGCCTTGATAGATGAGTATCACAGCAGTACCCCTTATTTAGGCTGTCTTTATCACCATGTACCACATAATTCTCACAATACTCCAATGTCAATTTTTTATTCTTAACTATGCCTGTTAGTTGCATGGCGCCTTCTCCCTTTAACAAAATGATACATTTTTCAATATGTCAAACTAGTTCAACATTCGTTTTTATTTCGTTTTGAAACAGCTGACGCAACAAGGAATGTACTGTATAATTAAATAGACGCTTTGTAATCATCAATTCAAGGCATCAAAATAATAGAACATAAATATTTTAATCAACGAATGCTCAGAAAATAAGCTTATTTTAAAACTGAAAAATTTAATCTGAAACATTCTTCATATAAATTGTAAACATTCTCTCGTATAAAAAGAATCAAAAAGAAAATCAACTATTTATACTGAAATCTAAAATAAACGCTCCCATTGTTATGAAACAGTCACAATGCTCTAACAAACTCTCTTCGTAAAACAGTACCTCGATAAATTTATGTAGACTGTTCTTTATCTGGGAAAAAAAAAGGTAATAAACTGATGAGTTGCAGATCGAAAAGGGTCGATATCAACGGCTACATTGTACAAGTAATTGGACAGTTTTAGTACGCAGTAAATTGTGAATTTGAATCATTCATAGTATTTTATACTATTCTATTTATTATTAATTTGCATATTTTGCATACATCTGTGTATCTTTAATCATCATCACTGAGTCAATTGTTTCAATATGTACAAACACATGTATAAGTGCGCATAATGTATGTATATGATTGATGTATTCGGACATTATCCATACCAATCCAATTGATAATCATCTTATCCCATCAGATGAATTGGTGTAATAAACCATTGATTTTTAGTAAAACTTATGCGATTACTTAATTAAATCACACAGATCCTTTATACAATTAAGATTATTTTTGCCTATCACATATTTAATTCAGCTGCTGAGGCAATAAACAAAATTGCCGGAATATGATGTTTTCTTTCATCTTAATTTCATCTCCTGTTTACACAATTATTGAATTTTGTATCTATGGTTTTAATGACCTTTGCGGTATTCTATTCATTTGATTTAATTTTTGAAATGTCTCACAAAACCCTTTTATTTCAAATGTTTGTTTTATATTTCCAGTCATCTGTATGTTTTTATTTAATTTACGATCTGAATGCCTATGGCAACAGTATATACCACAGTATACGACAAATCTGGCTATTAAGTCAATATTGTTTTTCCCCGTGAGACACACAATTCTCAATACCCTCGCCTCTCAAACGTATTGGCAACATACACATAACACAATACATTTTGAGTTGATGGTCTTTCTTGTAATGATGTCCTAATGAAATTTATTCTTGGAACATAACAAATCTATATTTGAAAAAGAAATCGATGAAATTATTCTTTCTCCCTTTCTTCTCCAAAGGCGGAGAGGATTATCAAATTCAGCGCAACCCTGACAGAGGGCTGAACACATAAAATGTAAAAAAACAAAAAATGCCTCCTTACAGGGTAGGGTTAATTCACGCTACCTATCGTAATTCAGTTTCATATTTTCCCGCATGAAACGGTTTGATGTTTGGGAGACTTCCAAAAAAAAAAAATGATATTGCGTGTGTGTTCTTGAGTGTAATATAAACTATTTATATGTCATAAGTACCTTATGCCATAATTTATGCCGCATCTTTTTTCTTTCAGAATTACTTTTGCTTTAATTGTGATATAATACAACATCATTTTCAATATGTTTCCATCACAGTCCATATTGAAAACGAATCGATATTGTACATCCGGGTATGTTGTCAAACAAGTAGGAGGGTACTGGTGAGCCTTTTATGTAGATATATAAACTCCTCAAAAAAAAACAGTTCCGCAACTCAACTTCGAGCGTCGATATCGCTTTTGGTATTGTAGTATAATGCCTGATATTGATATAGTTAAAACTTCTCTTTATTTTCCTCCACAGTGATACCTCATTTGCTGTAATTATAGATTCATGGAATGTGCAAGAAATTTTGATAAGGAGTACTACACTAGTAGTATACCACTATAATACCAAGAAATATATTGAAGCTCAAAGTTGAGTTGCGGAACTTTTGTGAGGAGTTTGTGGTCTCACTACAACACCTGTGGTATTAAATTGGCATTCATGGTGCTGTAAGAACACTGGCTGTAAATAAAAAAAATTACTGTAAGGAAAAAACAAAAATAAAAAAAAAATATTGTTACCAAAAGACAGGACCGTTGAAATCAGATCGACAACTTATATGAAGAAGGCTGGGCCAACACAAGGGATGAATGAAGAAGGATGAGGAAATAATTTGTAGTATTGGGTACACACCCAGTTTAGTAATGCAGTTAAATAAACAGAATAATTCAAGCAAAAATTTAACTGATGAAAGTGACCACACACACAAACAAATACTATACCCGATATGCCGTGTCACTTTTTGGTGGACTATCAAGAAATGCCTCCTTGAAAATTCCCTTGAATAAAGAGCCATGAGACGGGTTTGTTTGATAGGCTAAAATCATAAGAGCAGTGGTAGAGATTGGTTGAAATTAAAAGGTCAGCAAAACTAGTCTGATTTCCAAGATACCCTTACAAAAGTATACTTAAACATGTTTCGATATAAAGATTCAGTGACTTTAATAAAATAAGCTCAAAACCTCATTTGGGCCAACTTAGATCCACTCAATTTAACATTTAACCAACAACGTGTATAGTTATACCAAGATAATTAACGTTTGGCATACAAATGCTTGTACACTGTATATCGGCATTTAGAACAAACTACATGGTCCTACTTATTAGCCTAGTTTGTTCGGGGGGGGGGCGTCCGACGTGAAAACATGTTCATGGCATGATCCGACGGGAAAACATGAATGGCCAAATCTTACCCGGTCAAGTCCAAACAGCCAAAATCTCAGGGGACGCTGTTTTCAAAAACACTACGCCCCTCCCAGCCTCCCTGATTTTCATTTATTTTGAAAACAATAGAGGCTGCCGCCACTGTATTTACCACCCCCCCCCCCCCAAGTGGCGCCGCCCTTTATAAGTGGAATTGTGGGAAGCTTCACGACAAGCTTGATGGTAGACGGGAACCAAAGCCTTCACCTCACCGTTCTCCACACCTGGTCGTTTGTTTTTGCATCGCCGTTGCGGGCAGTCTCCTTGTTAAAATTGTAGGGCGCAAACCCGTATTACATCCCTTGCAATGAGGTCATAGCATTGATCAACAAAATAATCATTCAATTTCAGAAAGTGTTTTATTGATCATGGTTTCTGGTAATCTATATTGTTTGAAATCTATAGCTTGTAGAACACCTTTGAAAAATAGGAGAATCTGGGGTTTTAGTAGTTTTAATATTTTTTTAATTGATATCAGAGTTCGCTATTTTAAGCATTTACCATAGAGATGTGTGGCGAGTCTCGTAGCTCTTAACTTTTTTCGAGCAAAGAAAAAAAATATGAAATCATGTTTTTTAAATGAATACAAATGAAATTTTCTTTCATATCCTGTGTTTTTTTTTAATATACGACTCTGTTAATTATGGATAATGTTTTGGAGTACACGAAAATGATACCAAAATGATTCGAGATAAATTACTCTTTCAAAACATAATCTTTTGTTCATAGCTGATTGTTAAAATTATTAGCAATTTTCTAACGGTTAACTTTTTTTGACTCACACTGTAGAAAATAATAAATAAAAATTAAAAAATACAATAGCCGCAAAAATAAGTTTTCGCCATTTA
Source organism: Eucidaris tribuloides (assembly GCA_001188425.1). Classification (NCBI taxonomy): domain Eukaryota; kingdom Metazoa; phylum Echinodermata; class Echinoidea; order Cidaroida; family Cidaridae; genus Eucidaris; species Eucidaris tribuloides. The sequence goes on along the minus strand of JZLH01S0145795.1, from coordinate 8,828 downwards.
CCAAAACTATACTAACATGTACGCAAATACACTATTATTTGTGTGAACTGTTCAAAGAGAATTCATAAATGAAATACAAAGTCAAACACACAAAGAAAAACACGCAAACAAGATAAATATCACGAAATTACATAATCAATTACACACTTCTTACAATATTTGACAACCAAAGGAACAAACAAATGAGCTGTGACATTTTTTTGTAATTTACCTGCTGCAGTGTCACATTTTATCATCAACAATACTGTCCTCTTTGGCTTCAACAGTTTCACCTCTCCGTGAATAATTTTGTATTCCCTATGGCGGTATTGAAAGTGGCAAGGTGTAGGAGAAAAATAATTATTACGATTGTTCAAGATAGTTGCATGATTATGCACAGATGCAATATTAGCGCACTAAGGGTTAAGCAAATATTAAAATGGTCAGTAAATTAAAGCCACTGGCTAACATTTACCACAGTTAAAAAATGTGAGTTACATAATCCTTCATGCTCCAAGTGTCTTTGATAAGGTCTAAAAAAATAAAGACCTGAAAAAAATTGTATTTCAAAATGATGATTTAGTGCTTTAAAAAGTGAAAATCTACAAGCATTCAAATTGACCGAATTCACCTGCCCACTTCCTCCCATAGACTTACTAATTTATAGTCAGGTGGAGTACTAATTGCTTATTCATGCATACCTTGCCACTGGCAGCATAACTTTCCAAACTTTTGTATTCTAGGGTGTTTATTTGTCCATTTCAACAATACTATGTAGCTCAGATATCAAAGTTTGACAATTTTTTTTTAAATTGAAGCTCCATAATGTTAGCCTATCACTTTAAACTAAAATCTAATGTTAATATTATGATTGCACTCACTGAATTGGAAAAAAAAACCTTGTACTGTTTTACGCCACTTTAAATCAGATTTTTTTTAAAAAATGAAAGAACCCACGTGACTTCGTTTGTAATATGTGTTTTGCATCTGAATTATCACATTTAATGTCAATTTTGAATTGATCATCATATGTATTCAATGTTTTAATTAAATTCATGTTACATGTCAAATAAAATATCTCTATACGCTGACATTTTATTGTAAAAATTAATCGTAATTCAGCTGTAAAGCTGCTATGATGTTTGTGAAATGAATATTCATGAATAAATAAATAACAATACTTACAGCCATATGATATTCATGCATAACATTCACACAAACACGCTTATAATTATTGTCAGAGTTATACTCAAGTCACCATTTCCATGTATTTCAATGAGTTGTGCGTGTGTGTCTGTCTGTTGTGTGTCTGTGTGTGTACTATGTGCGTGTGTCTGTCGGTCATGTCTGTGCATATGTGTGAGCTTGTAAGTTTGTGTGTGTGCATGGAGATGTGTGTGTCTGTGTAATTTGTTTGTGCGTGTGTGTGTGTGTGTGTGTGTGTGTGCGTTTGTATATGTTGTGCGTGTGCGTGTGTGTATGTGCGTGTGTGGTGTGTGTGTGTGTGTGTGTGTGTGAGTGTGTGGTGTGTGTGGTGTGTGTGTGTGTGTGCTTGTGTGTGTGTATGTGCGTGTGTGTGTGTGTGTGTGTGTGTGTGTGTGTGTGTGTGTGTGTGTGTGTGTGTGTGTGTGTGTGTGTGTGTGGGTGTTGGTGTGTGGTGTTGTGTGTGTGTGTGTGGGTGTGTGTGTGTGTGTGTGTGTGCACGGTGTGTGTGTATGGCGTGCATGCATGTGCATGTCCGCACATCGAAGCTCCGAAATGGAAAACAGACGAGATACTGGCTGCACGATTTGGCGTATTTGGCGTTAATTATTGATCAGATGTCACACGCACGCGGCTTTGATAAAAGGTCGACGTCCAGGTACGGTACACACTAAAGGTCTAAGTACGGTATACACACGAGATCTGTAGCAGCCTACAGCTCTATACAGCTTGAGTACAGCCTGTATAGTGAGTGCACGCGGGAATCGAGAGACGATAGTTCTAACTTATATATCACTCGTGAATCCAGGTAAGCTGTTTTCTTTAAACCCTTCCTATAAGTTTTATATTGTCCGTCGAGAAATTCGGTCATTGTAATGTTATAATTCAAACTATTTAGGCCTAAGTGCCAAAATTAAATTGTTATAGATAACCCTGATAATATCGTATAAGAGATCTGTGTAAAACAGGGAACAGCCCCCAAACAGCTACATAGTACTAGCTAGTAGGTACGCCTGACTGAATGTCAAACAAAACGTTTGTCGTGTAGGCCTAATAATGTGGGCGGACATTGGAACCTGCAAAACTCTCAACGTGTCGTAAACCTGTACATAAGCCTTGCATGCATTACAATTCTGTCGAGTCACGGTGCATAACCATTTATGATATCGTGCAGAGCATGGGGCCCTCCATGGGTACAGCATAGCTGCCCTACACCTTTGTTAACCCGGCTGTTAACACGTTATACCAAATACTATAATGGCTGTATATTCCGAGGCTCAGAGATATAAGCTCGTGTATTAGATTTACACATTTGCTTTTACCCAGCTCACTCGGTATTTTCTGCCAAATTACCATAAGATCCATGTACATAAATGTACAACAGTTCGACATAAAATTCAGTGAAAGTGACTAGCTAATCAAGGCAAGTGCTCATTTAAATTTGTTATACCATGAACCCCCATGACCTATTATTAGGTCCATGATTACATAAACCAAACTGAGTAGCTTATTAATGGCTATCTTAAAATATGCACTACATTTAACACATGTCACATATTGTGAAAGCATTCAGAGATAGATATGAAATTTAGTCCAAAATTTACACAGTAATATCGATCAAAAACCGGATGTTGAATCGCGGGCACCGCAAGGAAGAAGATTAGCTATTCGGTAACCGAGGTTGCAGATCAAAACTAGGTCAAAATATACAAGGCTTCGTAAAGGATGCCCTCCGTTGCTATCCCTTGATACACAAGTTTGTTTGTTTGTTTTTTTTTTTACATGACATATTGGAGCTATATATAGTATGTTATTGTATTAATACAATAAATCATTTTAAGACTGCTTTGAAAACATATCTGGTAAAAATCGCCTGATATATCTTGAACCGTATGCAGTACCTCACTCATCCCTTTTCTATTTTCTTATAGCGCATAGAGACATGCCCAGCAATGTGTTATGCGCTTTATAAGCATGGTTTATTATTATTATTACTATTTAAGATATTTAGTAGTGTTTTTTGTTCAATTTTCATCGTCCAAATAAGAAAATATGATTTTTTTGCAAATATGTTTTCTCTTAAATACTATGGACATATTTAATATATGTAATTTTCCCATTTATTTATTAAAATGTGTTTTTCCTTCAAAATAGGCCTATGATTTTAACTTCATGCGTCTGCATGCTTTTTGGTCATCAGAGGTTGGCATCTCTGCATAAAGGTTGCGTGACATTTGCTCCAGCGACAATTGCACCGAGTATTTCATACACTAAATCTAACTCTACCCTACCCTAACCCTAACCCAATCCCTTGTGCTAACCCTAACCCTACTCTAGACTGGAAACCCAATGGCAACCCTGGCCCAAACTGTGAGCACTGTATAAGTACTGAACACTTTTATAAACACTTTTCTGTAACACTTTATAAATGCTTGAACACGTTTGATTGAAATTCATATACACGTAAAGTTAGAAATTCTGTGTATCACTTATAAGCTCGTGTTTATTTCTGGAACACTTCATTAACACTTGAATATATTTAACTAAAAATCATCAAGGCGTCAAAAAACATTTTTATGAACACCTAAACACTTTGGCTAAGTTTAGTTCTTCACAAAATGTTTGTTGACGCGTTTATAAACATGTGTATGATTTCATATCAAACGTGTTCAAGTGTTTATAAAGTGTTCCAGAAATAAACACAAACTTTTGATATCACATACGTAATACAGAAAATTTCTAACGAAACTTGTTTATGATTTCTAATTAAACGTGTTCAAGTGTTTATAAAGTGTTACAGAAAAGTGTTTATAAAAGTGTTTAGTACTTTTACAGTGTGTGTATGTTAAGATATTGTCGTCGGAGCAAATACCGGGTCACCGGCAGATCCTTACTTATAATCATGTTTATTGTTATTTTCTCAACAGCATTGTCCTTCAAGTTCGAGAAATAACTACCTCCCATAATTATGGCACTAATGGCGGCCCTTCCATCCGATTATGGCTATGTGATACTCACGGGCATAGCAAGTATGTTTATGGTTTTCTACTTGGCCGAAAGAGTGGGTTTTGCTCGTAAGAGGTTCGGAGTTCAGGTAAAGAGAAAATATCATATACATGTATATTACATAAATACCGTATATCATCTCATATACATGGATTGAATTATCTATTATTTATTATTATATTTTATATCATATATTTTATGTATTATGTGTTATAATATTCTAAATAAATACCGTATATCATCTCATACATGGATTGTATTATCTATTATTTATTATTATATTTTATATCATATACTTTATGTATTATGTGTTATAATCATAACAAAATTTCAAAATATTTTTCTACAAAATTGCAAGCTCTCAATATGCATTTTGTAGTTCTTCTTGCAAGATATATTTGTTTATATACCAACCAATTATTACCCATGCACATGTCATGTGAAATTTCAAATATAATTATGTTATATACATTTGTATTTCTTAAGTTTTATTATTAATATTATTTAAGAGGCTTAAATGAACAATATATTTTAGGCTATACTCAATTAAGAAAGTGCATGTTGTGTAGGAATAGTAGAAAACAGCATCCATGAGTTGGTAGTTGGTACAGCAACCGTGACTGTAACAATACATGTTTGATTTGTTTACTTCTTTATTTTCTCTGAATTTCCCTTTGGTTCAACAAAGACTTCTTGTTATTAGTTCATAGTTTACTTTGTTGTTTGCTTTTTGAGCAGGAAGCAACAAACCTAATAAGATTTGTAAACATAAATAGAGGTAATATTAAACTGTTATATAATTTACAGCAATCACGTTCATGCGATGATTCATTTGATCTGAATGTATACCTACACTGAAAGTGTAAGATCGATACTGATTGTTTTAAAATTTAAGTATAAAACTGTAATGGTAAAAGTGATTTTAATGTTGAAACTTCAGTTTACTAAATGTGATTAAACTGAATAAAATTTAACATCTAATTTACAGAGCCCCATGATATACAATAACCATTGACTGTTTTAACGTTTTTGTGAAGCTGTAGTAAAATTGATAATATAACTTTTTAACATGTTCTCTCATATTTACATGTTGCATTTAAATGTAACATACCGAACGTTTGTTTGAAGCTGTACTGATAATAGAACTTTTTCAAATTTTCTGTCATATATATATGTACTGGGCCATGTGTGTACATAGTAATACTAATAACAAAACTTTTAAAGATTTTCTGTCATATATATATGCAATAATTGCACAAAAATGTAATACCGAATCTAATTAAACCTCTAATTTGCAGTACCCAACGATGTACAGTAACGACTGTGATGAATTCAACTGTTTTCAGAGAGCCCATGGAAATACGTAAGTAAATATAACCGAGTATTTACTTAAACCTACTCTCTCGCTCTGAAATTTTTTTTTTCAAAAGTGGGAAAAGTTCATCCGAAAGTCGGAGTGAACTTAATCAATTTTGAGTGAGTTCTAGTAGATTTCAGATTTTCAGTATTTAAAGAATCAAATTAATTTCAGTACATGGATCGGAAAATTTGAATCAAGTGCTTTAAATCAAGTGTATTCTTAAGTTATTGATTTAAATAAACAACAATACATCCATATAGAAATTACCAAAAATATATACTTCGGCTTGCTTTGAAGAAATAAGAGGTCTGTTTTGTGTCTTTTCATGTACTATGTTGTTCTTGAAGAATAAGGTAACACGCTGAGTGATTAATTAGAAGTAAATGTCATAGGTTGTCTTATCATACCGTGGAATTTATTTTTTAAAGAATAATTAGTAACTTGTGTTTTATCATTCAACGCGTAAGAATATTTACATGTGATGTTATTATCATAATCTAAAATTTGACTTATTTACGATTTAACGTAATTTTATGATTTCCTAAATTTTATTTCCGATTGTTTAGAATGGAGAATTACCCTGCCTTTTTGATGTTGCTTTTCTGCGCTGGTCTTGGTTTTCCGGTGAGTATAATTTAAGATTATCCATTTTCTTGATGCTATCAAATTTGTCATATGTTCGTACAAGTGCAGTGGATGTTGTTTGTTGAATTTATCACTACATGTAGTTCTCAAAGAATGAAGAATTGCACACTGCGATGTATACTTTGACTTTTGATTCTCCATAGTACGTATTAAAATTACAAGCAAAATCGACTTCATAACGAAATACATGTATAAAAATGTTTTTAAAAAACGATCAAAATGCAAGTAGGCTTGTGTTTATTTTCTCATTTGAATGCAATAAAAAGTGAAGTACATTTTAGCCAGCTTATACATAGCATACAATGTGTTTGGAAAAGGGTCCGTTTAATTGTTCTAGAAGAATCCCATCGCAATTAATACGAAAACAATGGAGAAGCTCACTGCAATTGTTGTCAAGCAACAATGAAACCTATCTATAGTGCCCCCCCCCCCCCGGGGGGTCGCTCTCCACATGGCCTGCTACGCATCCGCGTCCAGAAAAGGGCGTCTAAAAGGGTCCCTTTTCCAGCCCCCGGGCGTCGTCGACGACTTCTGGAAAAAGGGTAGCTTTTTCAGCACCATTCGCCGGCAATCGCCACTTAGGGTAGCATTTTATCGCATGTTTAGGGTTACTAATTTGGCTATGTAGATTACGCCATTTAGGGGTGCAAATATAGATCTATATAATAACATCTCAAAATGAACGTTTGTTAATTATGAAAATTGTTTTTGAATTATTAAGTGAACCTCTTCGGGTTGTGCAATGTACCATAATGTTTTAGATGAGAAGGGCACTTAGGTAGGCTATCAAATTAATTAATTTCACTGTTTACGCCACTTAGTGTATCAAATTAGTGTATTCCCTGTTCACGCCACCTAGGGTATCAGAATATGTGGATTTCCTGGGAGTCACGCCACTTAGGGTATCTTTTCTGATGTGTTACGCCATTTAGGGTTGCAAGTTTGGTTATATAGGTTACGCCGTTTAGGGTGCATTTCTGAGGTTGTTGGACACGGTTGGGTAGCAGACTGTGTGGAGAGTGACCCTCCCCCCCCCCCTCCCCCCGAGTAGTGGCCACCCAACGGAAACAAACAATGTGTCCTTTTGAAACATGGGGCTGCTGTAGACAAGACCTTCATCACACGATATGTCTCCAAGGTAATTATTTCAGTGGCCACTATAGACTGGTTGACTGCTATAGAGAGATGGCCGCCAAGACAGGTTTGACTGAAGCTTAATGCGCACCATTAAACGATACACGAAAAAAAGGAGTCTAGATGGGCATAAACTAGAGGTCAAGTCGTGAAAGATGCACTTCCTTTGATTGAAAGTAAATCACATAAATCACGTAAATGATTATAAAATTTCATACAAAAAGAAAAAACAATAAACCTCTGGATTTCAAGTGGTCTGTCTTTTGTATGACTCGTATCTAAAAAAAAATATTCGTCAAATTCATCAGTTGCTTGGATGATATAATGTACTCAAATGATGTGAATTTTCCTCAGTTTTTGGTCATTGAAAAACAAGCAAAAATTCCAGTATGTTATTATCGATGTTAGTGATTTGAAATATATGTTTGTCTCTTTTAAGAGTACAATACTTTAAAATAAAAATTGTCCATTAAGTCATATTAACATTTAAAATCTGTAAATTTACGTGAATATTTTATGAATCAGCCATTCAACGTTAAAATTTAATAGAGTATAAATTATATATTGATATGTATTACATATATATTTGTATAGTATATACATGTATTTACTTCATTGTATATAAGTAATATATCGCACACTCATTATATATACAAGTAATAAGTATACAATATGCATCGCTTTTTTTTTCTTTTAATTTACCAGATTTAGTGTTTATTTATAATCTGAAATACTTTATTTTTCAGCGAGCTGCATCTGTTCTAGGTGTTATATGGATTTTGAGTCGAATCAGCTATGCCCATGGCTACTACACTGGAGGTACATATAAACCTATAGTAATTTAGTGTCTGTACGGTATGTGCATTTTTAGTATATTTGTGCGTGTGTGTGTGTGTGTGTGTGTGTGTGTGTGTGTGTGTGTGTGTGTGTGTGTGTGTGTGTGTGTGTGTGTGTGTGTGTGTGTGTGTGTGTGTGTGTGTGTGTGTGTGTGTGTGTGTGTGTGTGTGTGTGTGTGTGTGTGTGTGTGTGTGTCTGTGTGTCTGTGTGTGTGTCTGTGTGTCTGTGTCTGTGTCTGTGTCTGTGTCTGGTCAGATGAATTGTGAAAAATTACATTTTGTTCTTTTTTCACATAGAAATACGGTATACATGCATCATAATTATTATATTTATGCCCTGAAAATCACACGCTCTGAAACGCTTCTATATTATTTTGAGAAATTGGTGAAGAAAAAAATGAAAATTCGGGAATTTGTTTTTTTGTTGTTGTTTTTTTGCCGTAGGATATGTTATATCATAACACTTGCTCTCTGATAATAATAAAATCACGTGTCATGGTTGTTTTTCTGATGTCTGGCTTGATAATAATTACACATGTTTTGTGACAAATTGATTTAAAATTTGTTTATATTTGGACTTGCGTAAAGACACTGATTAATACTGTGGAGCTGCAATAAAAAAAAAATGTCAAAACTGTAATATCTAAGCTACATAATATATGTGA
>JZLH01S0145791.1:41770-52381 GCA_001188425.1 Eucidaris tribuloides | reverse complement strand
ATTGCATTATACCTCTATGTTTGACGTACGGGGGGGGGGGTGGGGGGGGGTAGGTTGGAGTGGAGACCTATGGGGATAATATTCATTTACATCAACTTCTGTAGAGCCCATAAATGGATTTAAACAAAATCGTTTTTGGGAATGACCGTAAGGGGAAGGGATAACAAGGTTCTTAAAATGGTATATCTGCCACCCCTCCATTCTGAACGAAGTGACAGAGCCCGCAAAGATTAAAAACGTATTTTTGTCCATATGTCCAGAATAATATTACCAAGTTGGGCCCTCATGTGTGGATAAAAGTTGTTTATGACAGTTCACAGGAAGGTTCCACTGGGTCACAGGGTGGAACATCATGTTGAACAAGAGGCAAGTGGAAAATCATATTGTCATCTTCTTTATAAAAATTAGTGTATGGCAAAAGGGCGCAAAGCGTTTTAAATGGTTAATGTGGCCCAATTTATGCTTAGATATCAGCATGGTTTACCACCTCATTTGTCGAAAGTAGCGCCATAGAAATTGCTTCAGTATCAGGTGTGTGTGGAGTAATCAGCCTGTTGGAGATCATAAACATAATAAGCGGACTGCAAACCATTATTTTTATGATCTTTCTAATATTCAGAGCGTCAGGTGTTTAAATCCATCATTGCAGACTTGCATGATTCAGAGTCTAGTTTTGCGGATGGGGGAGTGGATGTCAAAGAATATGTTCTTTCCGCCCATAATTACCACCAATTAGAAATGCTTGTTTATTTTCATGTATGTGCTGCAGTCAAGGGTGCAGTGAGCTATTAAATAAACCAGAAGCACGCTATACATAAAACGGTTTGCTACGAAACACAAGGGTTAATGTACTATATTAATTTTACTTGTATGTCTAGACGTGTTATTACGTCACAAGTGCATGTGGATTGGTCTATCTCATACACGTCTCATGTTTGCTGAAAAGGGGGTAAGAAAAATGAGTTTTTTCAATTGCAGAGTTGGGCAGACTACAAATCGGATTATTTCGGGCACATCACTTGCTGGCAACATAATGTCAGGGTGGGTTTCCGCCAACTAGAGGTTGATGGGCCACACAACGTTCTCAAGTTACGAATTAACATTAAAGATGTTCACCACTATTAGTGGATTTAGTTCATTAGTTAGTTAGTTTCGTTACGGAATTTACACACCCATCGGATTTAAATTGTCTACATACATTACTTTATCTAAAAGTAGCCTCGAAACCCCCTCCATTTTGTATAAATGTATCTAGATATTGATAAGTGACACAACATTGTAAAGTTACAATTAACAGTAACGATGTTAATCACTTTTAGTGGATTTACAGTTCGTTATGATTAGTTCCGGTACGGAATTTTTCCACCCATCGGAATCGGATCTAAATTGTTTACATACGTTACTTTATTTAAAATGTAGCTTCGTACTCCCATCTCCTCCATTTTGTACGAATTAAGTATCTAGACGTTGGTGAGCGACACAATATTCTTAAGTTATGAAGTAACATTAAATAAGTTCACTACTTTTAGGGGATTTAGTTCATTAATTGTTTAGTTTCGGTACGGATTTTCCACACCCATCACATCTAAATAAATTCTTTACATACATAACTTTTTTTTCTTAAGCAGCCACATCAGTTTTCACCCCTTCATTTTATACGAATGTATTTTGATATGGATAACAGACACACTCTTAAGTTACGAAATGACATTAAAGGAGTTCACCACTTTTAGAAGATTTAGTTCGTTAATTATTTAGTTTCGGTATGGAATTTCCACACCCATCGTATTTAAAAAAAACTGTTACGTAGCTTTATTTAAAAGCAGCCACATAATTTCTCACCCCTTCATTTTATACGAATGTATTTTGATGTTGATGACGGACACATTCTTAAGTTACGAACTGACATTAAAGATATTCACTATTATATCCCTCATTGTAAGTTTCTTGAATTCTGGTTGGTCAACAGTATGTCACATGATCAAAAATAAACACACTATTCTGTGAGTCTAGTTCTGAAAGTACTATAACTTTCGGAGAGAACAATAGTAAATTACTATCGGACTCTTATCGAGTCCCATAGTACATTAATCTCTCAACAATGAGGGCTATTACTATTTGCCCTACCCACGACCGACTAGTAGCCAACAGCGGGATCGCGATTTGAGCTTAAAAAGCCGAATAAATCGTGGGTACAAAACACATGTACCGTACGCTATTTTTTCCGTGCGCCTGAAAGACATTATGCATGCTACACCCGTATGAAATTTAAGATTAACACTGGGTTAAATTCGTCGAGTTTAAGTTAGGATCATAGTTAAAATAAGAATGAGGATCAAATTAGTGTTTTATAGGTTTATGAAATTGGTACTCGACTAACAAGTAAAAATATCGCGCACCTGTATGCCGTGCGACACACACTTACTCGTAGGGGTTACCGTAAGTACATTTCATTTTCCTTTTTTTTTCTTTGTGTAATTTCCCGGTTAATTCGACGACGGATATATATCCTATCCTGAGAGTCTCTGTTTGAAACTATGACGTCCTCGGTTACGTTGACTGTTAACTATTTTCCCGAGGGGCTGCGCCCCTCGGGAAAATAGTACAGTCCACGTAACCTCGGGCTCGTCATAGTTTCAACCAGAGACTCTCGTATCATTATATATTTGTATATTATTAGTGGATTTAGGTCATCAGGTAGTTTCGTTATGGAATTTACACACCCATCGGATTTAAATTACATTGCTTTATCTAAAAGTAGCCACGAAACCCCCTCCATTTTGTACAAATATATCTTGATGTTGATGACAGACATATTCTAAAGTTATGGACTGACATTAAAGATGTTCACCACTTTCAGTGGATTTAGTTCGTAAATTAGTTATAGTTTCGGTCAGGGGCGCAAATCCAGGGGGGACAGGGGGACATGTCCCCCCCCCCACGAATCGGGAGGTGGGGGGACACAATGTCAAATGTCCCCCCCCCCACGAATCGGGAGGTGGGGGACACAATGTCAAATGTCCCCCCCCCCACGATTTGGTAAGGAAAAAAATCCCCCCCCCCCCCCGCTGAGCGAGTTTTCGACGGCTGGCATGACCGGGGAAAATTGTGGACCTTGGATTTGGGAACCAAAAGTTCGTAACTTTTCACTATGAAATTTGATTATAGTATAGAAACGCTTAATATTAATACATTTGTGTATGTGTGTGTTTGTTTCCTACCCCCCCCCCCCGATTTTGATTCATTCATTTCTGACCCCCAAATTACTTCGATCATTACGCCACTGATTGGATACATGTTGTAAAAGTATATGTTATCTCTCCGCATTCATGTGGATCCCATATCTCATTACAGATGTCATTAATTTCAAGAGCGTGTAGGTTTTGCTTGAATCTACTTAAGTATGAGTTATTAACGATAAAAATCAACTAAAGTATTCAAAATCTGGTATTAATACGTCATTTTTTGAAAGAAAGACGCTACAAAATAATAATCCAATCGCATTTTGGAACCGTTTGCTCAGGACAACATGAAGAACGGTAGTCTTGATTCTGCCCTTCACCCGCAGCCAGTTGAGTTTGCAGAGTCCACCCGGTTCTGCTATGCAGACATGGCAGAGGGGGCTCAGCTGCACTCGGGCTTCACCTGCGTTGCATGGCCTCTGTCCGTGTTAGCATATCAGCGGGTTTTCTGTTTTCACTTGTTGATATCTCTTAAAGACGCTATATAACACTGTGGAAGACCCATTTCGAAAATTGTCGAACTTTGCTATCTGACATATCTGACAGTGTTTGAATGGACAAATAAACACCCTAGAACACAAAAGTTTGGACAGTTATGCTGTCACTAGTACAATATGTGTAGATACAAATTGGCACATTAATTATTCTCAGCTGATAGGAAATTATGCAACACAGCAGTCTATGGGGGAAAGCTGGAATGGCCTCTCAATGACTTTCACTTTTGTAAAGCACTTACTGATTGTTTTAAATTGTAATTTCTTTTTCAGGACTTCATTTTTATACCGTATCTGAGACACTGGTAGCATGGGGAATCATGTAGCTCCGATTTTTTTGTTAAACTGGAAACATTGTTATTTTAAACCTCTATGTTTTGTATGTGTATTATTTGGTGCAGATCTGCGACTTCGGCAGTTTAGAGATATAAACGAACGAGGTATAGCAACTTGATTAGTGTAACTCATGGAATATAAACTCAGACCTCAAGAGCACCAGGTAACGTTTCATTCGATTTGAATTTGGAATGGCTCTTCTTGTTTTCGAGAACTGACCATCTTCGTCACTGCTTGGTCAGATGTAAAGATTTAAATTTGTGTACACCTCATTAACTTGTAGAGCTCCTATTTGGTGTACAAATCGAGAACAACGACCTTTACTCATGCTTCTACTTAGAAGACGTTGTTTACTCTTGTGTTCATTGGGTTGTTTGTGTTATCTATTTCGGAACTTGTCTTAATGGTTTCCAACTCTTGAAAAAGATTTACAAGCCATGGAAGTGACTAGCTTTAAATGAATTCATAATGTGCGCGGCGCTTAGAAATTTTCAGAAAACAACCGCACTAATGACAACAATATTGACCAACTGAAATCAACATGGAGCCAGAACATGCCCGAGGCAGGTGCGAAAAAAGAGAAACACAAATACAGCTATTATAGAGTAGTCACAATGAATAAGATCTTTCGGACCACGAATGAAAGAAATCTCTTCTTCAGAAAACATCCAAATAAAGCATTTAACAGGGAAACAAGAACGACAAATGATTACAGGTACAAAAAAAAGTTGAAGGTGAAAACAATAATAATCGCAACCCCTTAAAAATACACCAGTTGCACAAATTAGGTGGGCTTGTCAACACACACACACGACAATAGATACAAATGACTTGTTTTTGCTATCTTAGAAGAATCTTGAAGAACTAAACAGTTTAAACCATCAATGAGAACCAACACGCAGACAAGTGGAACTAACTCGGATTTAGGGTTTCCGCCCTTTCTGTTTAATTCATGGTTAGGTTGTCACGACGCCGTGATCTATAAGACTTCATGTCCGTGTTGTGGAAAATCAAAACATTTATGTACGTACACTTCGGCTTACATCAGAATAAATAGAAGTAGGTAAACATGCTGTCTTCGAAGCTGAATTAATACAGGGGCGTCCGAAAATATCGTCTTTTTTCCAAACGCGTTCACAGAAACGCGTTCCTTCAAACGCGACGAAACGCAAATCCAGCGCAGCAAATGCGTGCCTTGTGTTTATTGAAAAGAAATTCGTTTCTGGGATCGCGTTTGCACGCGTTCGGAACGTGACGATACTTTCGGTCGCCACTGCACATGTATAAATGTCTTATCGTGGCACGCACTGATATCTCTTTTATACTATTCACATTTAAGATGTTATTGATCTTATCTCAAACACCGAGTTTGTAGAAGAGGAAAATGCAACATCATTCAAACATCTGTGAATAATTAGAGGCATGCGATACATTCAAATAGTTATCAAAGAAATCTGTACACATTTGGCCCATTTTTAGTAATGGGGCTCTGGATTACGTTAATTTGTTTTAGATATTTTACATAAGATAGTTGACTGATTATTGTTGTTTTCTTAGGTAGGACGATTTAATTATTTATTCTTAACATAAAATTCTACCAATATGTGTGCTTTCTAATCTCTACAATCGACATCTCACGTGTAAGTCACCCCACTAAATGCGCGTAGGATTGACTCTTATTTATATTATTTGATGATTGTCACATCGTGTTATCCAGAATCATAAAACCTACATTAAACACATATGTTTCACATTATTCTCTTTCTGTATCTTCGATCACTGATATTGGGGTAGAAGGACATTTCCTGATTTTCGTGATGCGGTTTAATATCTCGAGACTCTCCAAAATCTGTGAGGCATTGCAATGCAAGTGTAAGGTACATTGGCCTGGGGTATAATGGATACAATGACGTTGCACGTACAGTGTAAAACATGATTTCTATCTAATCGTGTTAGCAGTACTGTATTACCAATCTCTTGAGGACATACAATGGACTTTCTTATTGCTGTGCGTAACGATATGTCAAGTACACGTTAGTCGCAATGATCGTAAGCATTACCAGACTCACAGAAAATGCGTTTGTGTCACATTATGCACACTGACAAAAAAAAAAAAAAAAAAAAAAGTTAAGGCTGGAATGGGTATGGGATGGGGACGTGGCGGGGTGCTAGCATTCCCACACCCATTGGAAACTCCCCCACACACACCCGATTGTCCCGAAATTATGCTGTTTGCCCGACGCTCACGTATCCTTTCGAGACAGACGAGGGAAGGGGGGGGGGGTTATCCAATGTTTTGAGAACGCTATAGTACACAGTAACGTCCCCATATCCCGCACCCATGCACCCGAGACAAGTTGCCACAAATGGGTGTTAGACTGACACCCTCGTTGTTGCACGATTTACTGAGTGTCCAAGAAAAAAAAAAATTATCGGTAATAAATATGCCAAAAAGGGTATATCTACATTTGGAAATAATAGTTTCTCTGACTCGTCTTTTACCTGGTACAATTATTCACACATCGTTGAGTAAAGACAATCAGAAGTGACGCTATCCAAGAGATCCATCTGAAATCTGATACTCAAACAAACGCGTTTGAATGCACTGAATATGCTTGATAATGAAGCACGTCATCTAAACCATAACTTTATTTTCTTTTGTGATACATCGTAATTGTGCAAAAGAAGTAAAAAAAAATTCTTTGTATTTTCAGTGAATAAAGTAAAATAAAACAAAATGAAATAAGGTAAAAGGAAATTGAATAAAATTATAGATAACGTTCATTTACAATAACTAAATACATGCATAAACACATAACTCAATAAATAAATAATACTGATAAATTATACAAATAAATTAATCGATCAATCAATCAATACTTTAACTAATCAATCATATACACGAATCAACGTCAAATGTATTGGAAGTATTATTACGATATAGAAATAATAATCGTTTGACTTTTTTTTTAATTACACGGTCTATAATTTTGATCTTTATTCCTGTCATGCTGTAGCCTATAGCCTCCCTCAACTTCGAGCAGAGTATAATTATTGTATAGGTCAATACAGGATGTGGCATATAGAAACTCAACGGAACACTATATCACACAGCAAACGACGTGGTTTTCCTGAATGAAATGTCTGCATATGTTATCATTTCAATTGATATTCAGTTGTTATACCAACCAGTACGAATGAGTGATTGATTGGACCCGAGAGAGGCTTAAAAACACTAACAGTTCCTTGCCCCTTCCCCCTCCTTCCCTCTGTCTTATTTGTAGGGTTTTCAACACGTGCCTTATATACCGTATAGTAGAATATGCATGCATAAGTTTTATAGGTTTAAAAAGGGATAACATTTGAACATTTGAACTTTCTGTTTATGCAATATTTGGAAGTGGTGTTTAAGGGGTATTATAGAGGCTTTCGTAAGTTTTGCTATTGGGAAATCATGATTATTTCTGTAGGAATGGATCTCAAAAAGGACAACGTTGAATTGAACGATCTAGCTGAAAAATCGTTATCATCAACAACATGCGAAGCAACGCGTTATTAGTGTACCGTTTAAATGATTATATGACATGAATCTATATAGGTTGAAAGGACAGTAATTCTTCACATTTGAGCAATTCGTGTTAGCATGTGTATGAACATTTTTTTTTAGAATGGCTTTAACTTTGCACACGCTGAAATTATTCTATAAAGGGACATAATGACGAGTGTTCTTTTTCATATTTTCTTTGAACTTTGCTTTCCTACCTGTGGTACTGAAAATGGTATTTTTCTATAGATGTTACTTAAGTGTCTCCTGTACAAAGGTGAAGGAGAAGATAATTATTACGATTGTTTTATTGTACGATTTTGCACAAATGCAGTATATAGTGACGAAATTTTTTTCCCCAAATCCAAGGTCCAAAAAGTTTTCCGTTCACGCCAGCTGCCGAATACTCGCTCAGCGGGGGAGGGGGTAGTGACGAAAACATTTTCGCCCAAATCCTAGGTCCTAAATTTTTTCCGTTTACGGCCAGCCGCCGAAAAACACTCGCTCACGCGAGGGCGGGGGGGGGGGGGGGGTGGTGTAGTGAGGAAAAATTCCCCCCCCCAAATCCAAGGTCCAAAATTATTCCCGGCGGGGGGGGGGTGTCATGAAAATTACTTTTCCAAAATCCCTAAAAAATCAATTATTTCTCATTTTCAACACCCTCTTTTTAACGAAAAAGGGGGTGATATCGTGAAAAAAAGGGGGTGATTTCGGTGAGAAGGGGGGTGTTTGGGGGTGTTTAACACCCCCTTCGGCTAAAGGGGGGGGGTGTTTGAACACCCCCCCTGCGTACGCGTATGTATGCAACCCACCGTCTTTTGTTGTTGTCAATCACACGTTTGTCTTTCTTATGATTTAATGTGCAAGTCATTAAATCGATTATGTTCAGCATAATTGAACGAGCCACTATATTGTTTTATTTCCAAGTAGGTCTATCTAAACAGTGGATTCTTTATTTTATTATTATATCTGTTTTGATTTTATTTTATGTTTTTTTTGTATGGTTGTCAGTGAGACGTATTTATGCTATTTCATTTTTCGTTTTACGTGGTTCATACGTTTACCATGATCGAGAAACATATTAGAGTTTATAGTAGAAATAAACTGCACGTATAACGAGTGTGCCATAACGACGTACACCTCAACCCGAAAGGTATATTCGTCGTTAACCTATGAAAAGGCCGTTAACTTAAGTCGCGTGCCTATGCAAAGGCCGTTAACTGTATTCATTATGTAAGATATTAGCGGCCTTTGCACATATACACGACATACAATCAATGGTTTTTGCATATAGGCACACGATGTAGTGCCAGTCAACCCCACCTCACCGACATATTGCCTTGATTTCCTCAGATGATGCTGCAAAACACGTGGTAGCAGAAAATGTAGGAGCCAATTTTGGGAAAGACGATGTTGCTTTTAAGATCAATGGTATACGATCACACCGCATATTTGAGAATTGATTCGCGAAAAAGCTTTAGTAGATAGTGCTCATTGTACATTTGCAGACTTTATCCCACAATAATATGGAATGCGCAAATGAAGTCTTTCACGATAATCAACCATACACCTATATATAACGGTTAAATAGGCTGGAGCTTTAATCCTATAAATCGTCCTTTCACGTCCCACACCAAATAAAGACTTCATAAAACATTAATCCTCGATATTTACCGGAGAATATTTTGAGATTAATGAAATCCGAGGTGGGTGATAAACGTCAATCACCTTAGGAGTTTACGAGTCCCGGCAGATTCGGTATCGTACTTTGACAAAGGCATCCCTAAGCACATTAATGAAGGACGGATTACTGTGATTCAATGCGATCCTGTAAAATGTGAAATCCCAGACTCTAAGCTATAATTATGTTATTATCCAAAGAGGGGAGCAATGGGTGAGGAAATTTCTAGATAAAAGAGGAATCATTTCCTCCTAATAAACCAAGCATCAGCGATGACACTTTTATTGTTAGGGTCTGCTGGGAGATATCTAGGAGTTGTTAAGCCCTTTTGTGTGTAAGTAGCAACAGTAACATAATGAGTATCGTCTTCGAGTGTAATGTATAATTATGCCTTTGTGAGGAATAAGAATACATCCAAGGTAAGTTCTATTGCCCCTTTTATGATAACGTGCCGACAAACAACTACTGTAACGAAAAAAATAATAACACAAAAATTGTCAAAAGATTACTCCACGTAAACATATCAAGGTGTAAATTTCAAAGTAAATCCATTTAACAACTTTGCAATGCTGTCACTGGAAATCCAGTTCTTTGGTGAATTAAAGACATATTTAAATGGCTACCCCAGCTTTCTCGCCAGTTAATAAATATATTAACTGACGTTTGCAGAAAAAAATGAAAACTGTCGACGGAAGACCTAAAACGAAAACTGATAGCCTAAGACATGTAAGACCTTCACATGTTTGTGAAAATTGAATACTTAATATCTGGAGAACCTAAGATACAAAGTCAATGTAAAGGGTAAACTACGCCATTGTTGTGGTCTCGGTCTTGATTTCGATTTCGAGACCAAGACCTCGATCCAGTTTGTTCCAAAACCAAGACGAATTTTTTTTTCCCAAGATCCCAAGGTCCAAAATTTACCCGGTACACGCCAGTCGCCGAAAACACCAATAGTGGGGGGGGGGGGAAGGGGGGAGGGGGGTAGTGACGATTTTTTTTTTTTTTTCCAAATCCAAGGTCCAAAATTTTTCCCGTCCGCCAGTCGCGAAAACACACAATAGTGGGGGGGGGGGGGGGGGGGGGGGCGGGGGGGGGGGGAAGTGACGAAAAATTGTTTTTTTCCAAAAAATCCAAGGTTCAGAAATTTTCTCCCGGTCTACGCCAGTTCGCCGAAACCACCATAGTGGGGGGCGGGGGGGGCGGTCGGAATGACCGAAGGAGAAGTTGGTGGTATCGGACGACTGGCGGGGTGAGGATGGGGATAGATGTGAGGAAACGGGTACGAGGATGGGAGAATGGTGGGGGGAACGG
>JZLH01S0145791.1:19030-41254 GCA_001188425.1 Eucidaris tribuloides | reverse complement strand
CAGTGCTGTAATTTGTGTGGTAAAATCAGAGTTTTAAAAAATTAGTCCAGTATACCTGAACAATTTCACTTCTCCTTATAAGCGCTCCCATTTAAATCCATCCCTGAAAATAAAATTCGGGATGGCGACTGTATTTGTATTATACGATTTGCACAATGTGTGCGCCAAGTATGGGAAACTCTGTTCCACTCCGTCGTCCTCATTCAGTTTATTACAGGTAGAGGAATTTAAGTTTTTAGTGCGTCTTATTTTCGATTTATTATTTTGTTTGTGTTTATTTTCTTATTATTTATTCATTCAGGTATGTATAATGTACATGTATGTACATATGTATGTATGTTTGTTTGTTTGTATGCATTCATGCATTTATTTCATTTGATTAGTATTCATTTCTTTACTTAGTTATGTCTATCTGCTATCTAATATTGTAACTAGTTAATTACTGGATAAAGAATTTTAGGTGTATTGGTGTATGTCAGTAAAATGCGGCAACAAGATGTAAGTTTGACGAATTGACCTGATGATTCTAAACCAAAACTTCAATTTCATGCGTGATGCCGTTTGGGGGAAGGTAACGGTGTGACTAGTACTCGATCAAAGTTTTTCAGAAAGGGGAATGACTGCCGGTATATCGGCTCAAAAGGATGTTCATCAATGGGACAATCACCTGTTTACGAGAACTCTTCATCTTAAATGTATAAAAGAAAGTCTATCCCCAATCGTCCGGCCCATTACTAGGGTATTATACGAGGTCCCATTACGATAGCTAATTTACCCCGTGTGCTACTCTTACACAATAGAGTTTAAATGTCGCGCTATTGCCGCTCAGTGGGCTAAAGTGAAGTCTTACAAGCATAGTTGGCCAAGATTACTGTGAGGAAAGTGGACAATATGCTGATTGAGTGCCAAAATCGATACACACGGGATTCAGCTTTATAGAACATCTTCGTTTCCTTTTGAACGCTTAGCCGCAGGATAAAGTGCAAAGGAAGTCTCTCCTCCGCTCCCCTTTCTTGCTTTTCCCCTTCATTCAAGTCAATCTGAATGTGGGTTTGGGAAACAGACACCCCTTTTAAGCTAAGAACACGGTTATACTTAAAGACATTGGCTAACATTTACCACAGTTAAACAAAAGTGAGCTACATAATCCTCCATGCTCCAAGTGTCTTTGATAAGGTCTAAAAATAAAGCCCTGAAAAAAATTATATTTCCAAATGTTTATTTAGTGCTTCAAAAAGTGAATATCGTAAGTTGACCGGATTCACGTGCCCATTTCCTCCCATAGACTTATTGTGTGTGGATCTAGGCTATTTTTTACTCCCCCGAGTATTAATTGCTTATTCAGTCATATCTTGCCAGTGGAAGCATAAATTTCCAAACTTTTGTATTCTAGGGTGTTTATTAGTCCATTTGAACATTACTATGTAACTCAGATATCAAAGTTTGACTTTTTTTTTATTTGAAGCTCCACAAAATTAGCCTATCACTGTAATTGTCATCGTATTATAAATCAGAAAATCGAGATTTCAGAACAACCACGTCGTGAAGGGCCGTTTCGGATAAGTGCTCAGCGTTATCAGAAGATGTTGATTACAACGAGCCCAATAGGGCAGTTTTTCTCAGTGTTGATGTATTACCTCTGAACTGTTTTTCGTCCGTTTCCTTTTTGATCCAGCGGTAACATTGATATGTTTTATCACCGGTATGACACATTCCGACGTCCTTTTCTTCCCACTTATCCCTGTATAGTGCCAATGTCTAAAGTGACATAAATTCAGCGCGATTTGACATAATAAAATGTCACAGACGAACAAAGGTTACATTTAAACACCATTCAAAATGCACATACAACACAATGTCTGGTTGGGCTCTTTTGACACTGTCCGTCATTGCAGTGCTTTTTAGCACTTAAGTGCTATACCTTGCAATGTGTTTAATGGGCCGCATCACTATAATTATACTCCTTCACGATCCCGATGCCTTTCTCCATACTCACAATATCAACAGTTTTATAAACCTTTAAGGGGAAGACGTCCTTATAAGCACGCTTTATGACTGTCAATTTAGAGTTTAAAACGCTTTCCAGTTGTAGTTTTTCCCATGGAATATTTCACTTAGATCTGTCAAGATTACTGGGGCACTTATACCACATGACAATGCTATTCCGAAAAATCCTATAAACGCCGCAGTTTTATCACGTGTTCGTTCGGTCCCTTTTTTTAATGATCTGGTCATTCCCAACAAATGAGACGTCTTGATTGGGATGGCAAACGTGTATTGTTGCTTAAAGTGATAGGCTAACATTGTGGAGCTTCAATTTAAAAAATTGTCAAACTTTGATATCTGAGCTATATAGTAGTGTTCAACTGGACAAATAAACACCCTACAATACAAAAGTTTGGAAATTTATGCTGTCACTGACAAGATATAAATGAATAAACAATTAATACTCAAGGCGAGTAAAAAAAAATAGCCTAGATCTACACACAGTAAGTCTATGGGAGGAACTGGGCAGGTGAATCCGGTCAACTTACGATTTTCACTTTTTTAAAGCACTAAATCACCCTTTTGAAATATAATTTTTTTCAAGGCTACATTTTTAGACCTTATCAAAGACACTTGGAGCGTGGAGGATTATGTAACTCACAGTTTTTTTTTTAACTGTGATAAATGTTAGCCAGTGGCTTTAAAATAGATGAATAGGAATAAGTAAAAACAAAAATGGCATTGTGAGTATTGTGAGAATTATGGTACATGAAGAAAGCCTAAACGAGTTAACAAAGACCACAGTTTACAGAAATGTGGGCTGCATAATCATCTATGCTCTAAGTGTCTTTGATAACGTATAAATAAGAAGCCCTGAAAAAAAAAATATATTTCAATTTTATTTATGAATACTCAGCCTCAGGTTGACCGGACTCACTTTACTGATTTCTTACCATAGATTACTTTGTGTTGATATAGGTTATTTTATACTTCACCATGTCAATTCTAAGGATTATTTTATTCATGCATATCTTGCCAGTGGAAGCATGACTTTCCAAACATTTGTATTCTGAGATGCTGATTTGTCCACTTAGATATACAACCTATTGTAACCTGTACTTGGTTTTAAATCACTGCAGTATCCAATATCATTTATTTTACGTGTGACCCTTCATTGTTTATTCTTATTCATTGTGAATCATTCTACATTATTTGTAAATTCTGTAATTATGATGAACAGATTTAATGAACTATAAATAAAAAAAATAAGTTGGACATTTTTTTTAATTGAATCTTCACTATGCTAACTTGTGTCTTTAAAGTTTTCGTTGCCAACCTACACGGTATGGGGCAGGAAATCATTTGACATTTCGCAGGCATCTGAATTTGGTCATGTGTTCAATTCGAAATCGACCTTCAAGTGAAGAATCTTTTTTTTTTTGGGGGGGGGGATATTGAAACAATGACATGTATATAATGATATTTTAATGTACTGAATGAAATAAATTGACAAAACAAACATTGCAAATTTTGTTTACAAATACAGTTCACACGGTAATGTAAAAAAAAATGACTATTAAGTGACGTATGAATCAAAATTATGATAAAACCAATGCGATAATGCGCTCCAACACAATTACACCTCACTTACATTGATGTGTAATAAAATCCATTAAATAATAAAGGGACAAACAAAAACAATAGTGATTTACAACAGGCGGCCGCCCGCCCCCCCCCCCATGTTAGCTAGGGGGGCTTTGTGGGGCAACGTGCCCCCCCAAATATTTGTGTCTCCTACAGATTTTTATGTTTGTTGTGTGTCGCGCCGTGCCTAGGCGTCGCTCGCCTGCGGCGCGCTACAAAAATATTATAATCTTTATGTACGTGGGAATAATTTTTATTTGACCGTGGGGTTTTGATTTGTTGTGAGAAAAAAAAGATTTTCATTACTTTTCCCCTCCGCCATATTGAACGAGTTTTTCGTTGCGACTGGAAAAGTCAAAATGTGTGACTGATGGAAATTTGATTATTTTGTTCGTCACTACCCCCCCATCACTCACTCCTCCCCCCACCCCCGATAGCGCGATCGTTTATTCGTATGCCGATCTGGGAAAAATACCTAGCTGAAAAATTTATGAGGCCTTGTGGTATTTGGAGAAAGAAATTTTTGTACTATCCACTCCGCTGAGTCGAGATTTCGCGGCGCGCTTGGCGTAGGACAGAGAGATATAAGTTGAATCAAGTATGGTTTGGTGCCCCCCCCTACAAAATTTCAAGCCACCGTCCCACCCCAGTGACCTCCTGTCTGAAAAAAATCCTATGATTTACATGGCGACTGATTTGACGACCCACGGTGTCGTATGATTATCGATTGGTGATGATAACCACTATGTGATAGAATAGTCATTTTGCACGTACTGAACTCAGCGTAGATGTTTAGATAAATGAAATTTATACAATATATGTGGACCATTTTGGTGGATATTTTCATTAATAATTCTGTAGAACGACGTTTTCTGATGAAGACAGGAGTTGACACCTTTCGTACATTTCTTTTCTTAAATCACAGGATGCCCGTCTGGTTGCGATTCGTGTTCGGTGTACAACGGCTGCTTAACATGTAAACCACGTTACTATTTCTTGCTGCATCGGAGTGGAATGAAGCAGATAGGAATATGCTCCCATGCCTGCCCTATCGGGTTCTACCCCAACAGTGCTGGGGGTTATCACAGATGTTCAAGTAAGTCCCTGCTACTAATGTCATAGTATTTTTAAAAACAATAACCATATCTGTTTTGCTTGCTTTTCTACCTCAATACTGCTCTTTACATACACATACACAAGAAATTCTAAAAGCTTTAGAATTAGAATTAATGGGGGAAGCCGATAACCCGAATCCTGAAAATATTAATCTAGCACAGAAACAATTTACCCATCTATGTAAAAATAAACTTAAGGAAAATTTTGATTTACGATTTACCTCAGACCTTTTTAATAACGGAACAAACGAGGAAGGGAATAAACTAAGAACTTACAAAATATTCAAAACCACAATAAATGAAGAAAATTATCTAAATATTATCAAAGATAAAAACTTACGAACCAATATATGTAAACTAAGAATAAGTGCCCACAATTTACCAATAGAACAGGGAAGACACAAAAGACCCAATAAAATCCCTGCACAATATAGATTCTGTGAAGACTGTAACGCGAATACAATAGGTAACGAATTCCATTTGATAATGCAATGCCCAAAATTTACCCAAACTAGAATACCGTTTATAGAGAAATTAAAAATAATTAATGTTAACTTTAGCAATCTAACTGAAACTGAAAAATTTAAATACATAATGTCTCTACAAAATTAAAAACTTATCAAAGCATTCACACATTTCCTAAAATCTGTAATTGATATCCGTGGTAATTTTTGATTTTTGTTTCATAATGTACATACAGGTAGATTATTTTTGTATGTCTAATTGTCTACTGTACTTGTACATTCGTATCATTTTTCTTTGCATGTACACATAACTGTATCACTATCATATCTGTTTGTATTGTAGTAACGTCCATATTTGTGTTCGTAGTTGTTGTTTTTGTTACCACTATATGATTTATAATATATATTAATGTGAACAAAATGTCAAATATATGTTTTGATGAAGCTCAATAAAACATACATACATACATACACATTACTTCCATGATTTGCTTATTTATATCGTTCATGTCAAGGTCTTAGATGCATCAACCAAATCTGATCAAATTATAGATATATAATTAGCATGACGAATGTTTTGGGAGGCTTTGCTGGTGTGCTAGTTTTGACAAACTGAAACCGTGCACAAGCAAACGCATCCATTTTCTTCCATCAAAGCATCACGGTTGCCTCATTTTTTGTCAGCTTTGCAAGTTGTGTAATTTAACTCAAATGTTTGAATAGTAAGTTAAGAATATTTTTGCTTCAATGACGGTCCACATGCATAACATGGACGTCACGTTGCGCCGAATTCCCTGTTCTCGATCAAGTTCGGCACACCGCCATCTATTGGCAGAAAACATTATAGTCCCATTGAGCTTTCGCGTTAAAGGTTTCCCACGCGTCAAAGAACTCTATAGACCTAGAAATTAATGTTATAAAAAATAAACTTAATCTGTTGGAGACTAAGTACCAGTTAACTCGTTTTGGGGTCTATGGAAAATTCGTGTTGTAGTGAAATCAAACTTATCAAATTGTCTTCAACGGATTAAAAATCATAAAAAGCAGAGTTTAATTGCGGGAGATTGGGATTAATGCTCTCTACTTGGAGAATTATTTCCTATTTCAATTATCTTCACAATATGTGAGGTCGATCAGCGATTTCTCAAGCGAATTCCCCTCAAATATAACGCTAGCATGACCACGGTGAATCGTCCCTCTGTACTTGAGTGTCAAAGCCATATTCATGAGCAAGTCATAATTCCTACACAATCCATGTATTTCTATCTTTGTAACAGCAATGAAGATCCACTTATGTCCTATCAGAAAGTATCATAAAATGCAAAATCAAATACACCCCTTCTTATCACCCTTCCATTCGAATGGACATTTCTGAATTTCTCGGCTAATTAGTCATACGTAATGTATAAAAAGACACGTAAAATGGTGTTGTTCACCTGTGTAGCTTGTAAATATAACACTTTGAAGATCCGTACGCAGACAATCGTTTAATCAATTTATTAGTTAATGTGTAGTTAATTAGTATCACCCACTAATGTAAAATAACTTAAAGGGAGAAGGCACCAGCAACTAACAGGCATAAGTTTAGAAATAAAGAGGCATTGAGAGTATTGTGAGAATTATGGTATATGGTGATAAATACAGCCTAAATAAGGGCTATTGTGTGACACTCACACTTAGCAAGGCCCTATAAATTAGTTAATTTGTGTTTATGTTATGTCTTTGCAAGCCTTGTCTTAAGATAAACTTGCAGAAACAGTCATGGGGGGAGAGCTATCGATTCAAACAGTGCATACATTACTGCGGCGTGACTAACACACGTCGGGTGGCATGCATCGGTCATGCTTGGTCAGTTTCGGCAATGTGTACGTGCGATCTGATTGGTTGGCAAGAACTCAAATGTTTCTTAAATTATGTCTGTCAGTTGCCGGTGCCTTCTCCCTTTAAACCTCTACTACATGATGAATTTATGTACTTATTTACCTTCTTATGTTTTGTTGTAATTTATTTATTTATTTGTATTTCTTAATTTAGGTTTTTTTTTTCAGTATTCATCTGTCCCAATTAAGCCAATGCTTGCAATAAAAACATCGCGTTATAATACGAGTTAGCATCAGATCACCACTTCTGTCTTCCTACACTCGTATGAGTTATGAAGTGCATGTGTCTATTCATTACGTTTTGATTGATCGATTGAATGAGGGTTAATTGGGGACATATTGTTGTAACTGGTGCATTTAATTATAATGTGTTATGTGCGTTTATTTATTTATTTATTTATTATTTATTTATTTATTTATTTATCTGTTTATTTATTTATGTTTATTTGTGCGTTTGATTAACAATCGTGTTTCTCCTGAAGATGTTTGATTGTTCTTTGTCCTTTGCCTTTTGAAATACGTTTGAAAGCATAACCTAAATCATACTATTCCTACGGCCTGTTTGTTATTTAACACAGGGTGCAGAATTGATAACTGTGAGACCTGTTACAGTCGTAATTTTTGTTCACGATGTGAACCACCATACTTCGGTCTTTACGGCAAATGCGTGCCAGAGTGTCCAGAGACGATGTATGCCGATGAGAGGACAGGTGAATGTGAGGTCAAAGGTTAGTATCGATAATGTTGAATTAAGGATTGATTGTAGTTATTTAGAGTTAAAGCTGGATTACAGCAATTTCATTGGTCGAGACATGCGGAAAATGCATAATGAAGAAAGGCAAGAAGTAGGGCAGAAAGAAGAAGGGGAGAAGGAGGAAGAGGAGGAGGAAGAGAAGAAGAAGACGAAGAAAAAGAAGAAGAAGAAGAAGACAAAGAAGGGGAGAAGGAGGAAGAGGAGGAGGAAGAGAAGAAGAAGACGAAGAAAAAGAAGAAGAAGAAGAAGACAAAGAAGAAAAAGAAGAAAAAGAAGAAGACAAAGAAGAAAAAGAAGAAGAAGAAGAGGAAGAAGACGAGAAGGAGAAGGCGAAGAAAGGGATGAAAAAGAAATGCAGGAGGAGCATAATAAAGAACAACAGTAAGAATAGGAAATGCAAAAAGAATTTTATACAATTATGTCATGTCATTGAAAATAAAAACAACAACAAACAAACCAATAAACCAAAAAGAGAAGGTATATCAAGCACAATGTTCGAAGTACCTGTGAGTGAAAGTCACACTTTACTTTTAATGAGGACATTATTTCAAGAGGAAATCAGGTATGTCAATCAAATTATTTTCAGATAGGTTTGGGGGGGGGGAGAGAAAGAAAAAAAAGAAGCCAAATGTTTTGGTGCTCTCCGCGCAAAATTCGAATATTATGTATAAAGTTGAGTGCGCGAAACTGAAAATATGTTCATTATCAATAGTATTGTTGTAATGGTTTATGGTTTGTATAGTGCCCTGCACTGCCTTTTAATCATGTTCTTTCAAATTGTCACAATTATTTTTATTATTATAATTCTTTTTTTTTTAGGGGGGAGGGTCCAAAACGGTATGAGTCTACCCCTCTGGTGTATTAGGTTATGGAATTTCTCATGATTTTTTTCCAAGCGAAATGTCTCCTATTACTGATTGGAAATTAATGTTTCGCGTACCTTTTGTTTTACCTTCTTATAGTTGATTGCGAAGTCTCACAGTGGTCACCTTGGAGTGCCTGTATGAAGATGGGTCAGACATGCGGCTACAAATGGGGGCTCCAGTCTCGTCTGCGAGAGATTGTAACGCAACCAAATCCAGGTGGTCGAAGTTGTCCGGAGTTATCCGAAACTAACCGATGTCGGGTATTTCCTCGCTACTGTCCAGGTATTATTGAATGCCATCTTTTACGTTTCTTTATTACATCTGAAGATTTCAAAAGAGGCTGAATTCACTTTTAATGAAAAATGAGTTACTAACATTAGTGCTACAAATTTGGAGAAACTTTTTACAGGCAATTACGAAGTTAAGGTTTTCGTGTCCATAGACGTACAAGTGTACAAATTTTGGCAAATAAATGCCATTTTCCCTAATGTTATAAAAATTGGATATAGAGGTACAAACAACATTTCATGGGTAGTCATGAGTATCGGTGACAACTGAATCACCCTCTTCAAAGCTTAGGTTTTATACTGGGTAGCTTTTATCCACTCTGGACTTTCTTAAGCCAAATGGATTATATCCCCCGATGCATGCTCAAGTTGTTAGCTGCTGATTGGAAAATAAATGAAGCAAAATGACTTTCTGACGGCAGCCAACAACTTCAGCAAGCAACCGGAAAAATAGTCCAGTTGCCAGTGTAAAACGTAAATTATAGTAGATGCTTATTTTTTGGTTCCAGATTTAAAAGCCTTTTGAAAAAAACCACACTTTATTAACAGAGTTGAAGGATGGCCATTCATAATAGATTTCGAATTTGTCTATATACCAATAGAATATCACGTTGATTGCTTTTCTCGCAATCATAAATACCGATTGTCATAATTGTCTTTACGACGGATTTGTGCATATCCTCTAAGTTTTGAGTAGTCCTTGGGTGAGTGAGAAAAGGAGAGCTCTTCAAATTCATATGAAAAGCGTGTAATTGAAACCATTATGGTAAGGATTAATACACAAGATAAATAATCAACAGACGGAACAGGTAGAAAAGGGGTGATAAGAACTATGATAATAATGCAGTTATAATGCATCTGCAAATCGTTTTTATAATGAATTACAATTAACAATAACCGTGATCTCTGTCCCGCATCCCTTCCTTTGCATGTAGACATAAATTTAAACAGTTGTACTGTAGTTGTTTTTTTTCACTGGTGCAGTTCCTTGAATTAACAAATTTGTGTCTGCTGTTTTATTTTTCCAAGGCCGGATACCCAAACGATCTCGTCCAAAGAAGAAAAGAAAGAAGGACAGAGAAACAGAAGTGTCTGAAGAAACCGGCAGAAGAAGAACACGAAATGAAAATAAGAGAGACAGGACTTCTGTGAGGGAAAAGAAAAACTCAGGAAATTCGCGAACTTCTACACGAGAAAAACAGAAAGGGAAAAGGAGAAGTGAAATGCAGAGTATAACAATTCCCATCGAAATGGAAAGGATAAGCTGAGAAAAGTTATCGTTTTACTGCAATGAATAAACTGAGCTGAAGGTACGATGATTTTACGAAGGGAATTCGAGCTTGATCGTTTGAATCAACATGGTGGTATGCGTACAAAAGTAGAAGATAGATGAAAACGCTGGAACACAAAGACAAACAGCAAAATCTTATTCGTGGAGTACCGTTGCATTCATAAGTGCAAATTCTAAAAAAAGCGATCTTACCAAGTGTACTGCTTGCCGTTTTATACGGTTTTGAAATGAGTGTTATGTTAAAGTTGTCTTCAGAAATGAACTGAAGCTCTCAATCGACTGTAACCTGTGTTGTTGCTTTTAATTTCTAAGAAAGTGAAGAGAGGAACTTAAGTACCAAAATGGACAAACTAATACAGCTCGTCAGTTTATTGTAATCGTTTCTTATTGAAAAGACGGAGGTGGTGTGAAGTAGGTGAGATTATTCCAAAAGAATGTGAAGAATTGACTTGACTGTCGTTAGAAATGAAGCAGAAGCTTTGACATAATCAATAAATATGAAACAAGGTGCCTTTTGAGACAACTTACGCCATCCAATATGTTTTGAAGGTGTAGAGTGTGTAACTCGGAAATTTATTGTCAATAATGTCAATCAATTTTGCTCGCAGATAATGGCCGACTATATCTCCTGAGTCTCGTTCAACTACTAAAATATTTGTGCCTGACAACCTATAATTGCTATGACTACATTATTTTCCTTTGCGGAAATGTGAACAAAGACAAACTCGACAGGGTGAAGTGTGCATTTGTTTGCTTCACAGCACAAAACAGGGCCTTTAACAATGAACAAAGATCGTACTTGTGAATGCCTTAATGTATTTCAGATGAAAATTGGCGATAACTATTGATTCGAAAATTAAAGAAATCGACCAAGCCTTGTTACGTTCAGTTTTCAGTATTCACGCAAGAAATTAAATGGGTTTCGCATATCTCCGCAGACGCCCTAGAAATATCAGTGTGGCGACAATAAGATAGCACATGTTTGGCTACAGTAAATGAGTTAGTCGGGGCCCGATCGATTTAGTAAAATGTCTGAATGGATATCTTCAATTTGAAAAACCCACATCGCCATTCCTAAGGGTTCTCTGTACCATGCGGTACGGAGGTACGCTGATGCAGTTACCACTTAAGATAGAAATCAAAGCTTTAACATTATCTATGTTATTGTGAGTGTGTGTTTTCAGGGGCGCGCGCGCGCGCGTGTGTGTGTGTGTATGTGTTTGCGTGTGTGCGTGTGTGTCTACCTCTGTTGTCTGTGTGCGTGTGTGTGTTGAGGGTGATAATCCCACATACGATGATATAAATGGAGCCAATTTACATCTAAATGTTTGTTTTACATGGCTTTTAACCGGTGACGTATGCACATATTATCAAAACAAGAACCAAAATGTTTGCATATCTATATCAGCCAATTCTAGCACATTATTGTACACGTATGACTTACTACGCTAATACTGTAAGCATATTTTAGGTGCATTATGATGTAATGCGTTCGAAAATAGAATTCAATGTATTTCGCTTTGTATTAATTTGGTTTATTCGCTCCAAGTACTTTATATTGTCATATGCATCGAGTAATGTACCAAAGCATGTTTTCAATAATTAATAGTCTTTCAAATCAGATCAAATCAAATTTAATCACACTGTATTATTTTTATCAATGTGCCTTCATACATAATCATTTGTTACCACAATGATACAGTATAAGGCATGATACGTTTATGTATATATTTTGTTTTACTGTGAAGGAGGCTGTGCAAAGCGCCGATATTTTTGAATAAGACAAAATATTTTAGAGGTGATGTTTACTAAAAAAAATTGTACATATATGTCTTCCATTAACTTCAAGTTATCAAATGTATTGAAACAAAGATGGTGTATATTTTTATCACAACGATTACCCATAATCATATGTCTTGTTGCCTTTATGCTGAAACGTCAATGCTTATATTAAATTAATAAAACTGTACTTTAATATTAAGTCGTTTTTTACGGTTTGTCTGTTTGTCTGTTCTTTTATGCTATACAAGTATGACTGGGTCATTGAAACCCCTGTGCGTGCCAATATCTAAGTTGAAGTTGTCTTAATCCAGAGAGAGTTTTAATAGAATTTGGTTTCCATATATTTAAGGTATTTCCCCCTTCCTCTAATACGACCAATCTGAAACATCAAATTCCATGAACAAAAAGGTAACCTAAATCCAGACACATTTGAATCATCGATGTCCGTAAACTTTATTTCAACTAAATTCCAAATTGAAACCCCGAAACCAAGGACTATAACCCTAACCCCAATCTCAATTCCATATTCGAACCCTGAAAATAAAATAGCTTGATCGGAAACCGTCCTCATTTGAGGAAACAAAAACGATTATAGAAAAAATATGTAAGGATTCTGCTATATAAATTTTGTGGTCAAACGTTAACTCTATTTATTTTTACAAATACCTTCAGTATTCGATTTGATTATCAAATTTGTTTTGCAACCTTAAGGGGGGTTCCATTTCTGTCAGTTTTTTTTACTATAATTCAGTAGTGCTAAGTGTAAGCTTGTTTCTAATCAATTCAAAACAAATCCTCCTAGGAATATACATTGGTACATATCTCAAGTAATTTGGGTTTTAAGGCATTTTTAAATGCTCTCAGTTTCTCCCATTGTTTCGATCTCCTAATTTGTTATCATACAATGTTGACCTAAACACATACAGTAAAGACACAGACTAACAGTGTGAGGCGTCGATCCTGTGGGGGCAGGGGGGCGATTGCCCTCCTCCCCCCCATGAAAATATTGTGGGGGGCAAACATATCGATTTGCCCTCTCAATAATTTTAACAATTTGCAAAATCCATAGTATGCAATGCAAATATATGTTTTAAAAAGCAATGCAAATCATTAAACATGGCATAAAAATACTATTAAACATACAAAATTACCAATTTTTCGGCGCGCTCGCGGGCAATATTCTATATTACAATTTTGCCCCCCCCCCCAATCCGAAACATGGATCGACGCCCCTGCAGTGTGTAGCTTCAAGTTAAAAAAAATATCCAATCTTTGCTATCTGAGCTACATATTAGTGTTTGAATGGACAAATAAACACTTTAGATTACAAAATTTGGAAATTTATGCTGCTACTGGCAAGATTTGAATGAGTAAACAATTAGTACTCGGGCCGAGTACAAGATAGCCTAGATCTACACACAGTAAGTCTATGGGAGGAGATTGGCAGGTGAAACCGGTCAACTTGCGATTTTCACTTTTTTAAAGCACTAAATTATCATTTTGAAAATACAATTTTTTTCAGGCTTCATTTATAGACCTTATCAAAGACACTTGGAGCGTGGAGGATTATGTAACTCACGTTTTTTTTAACTGTGCATGGTAATTGTTAGCCAGTGGCTTTAAAATAGATGAAGAACAGGAATAAGTAAAAAAAATGGCATTGTGAGTATTGTGAGAATTATGGTACATGAAGAAAGCCTAAACAAGTTAACAAAGACCACAGTTTACAGAAATGTGGGCTGCATAATCATCTATGCTCTAAGTGTCTTTGATAATGTTTAAGCAAGAAGCCCTGAAAAAAAATTGTATTTCAATTTTATTTATGAATACTCAGGTTGACCGGACTCACTTTACTGATTTCTTACCATAGATTACTTTGTGTTGATATAGGTTATTTTATGTTTCAACATGTCAATTCTAAGGATTATTTTTTTTGCAAGATAGCCTAGATCTACACACAGTAAGTCTATGGGAGGAGATTGGCAGGTGAAACCGGTCAACTTGCGATTTTCACTTTTTTAAAGCACTGAATTATCATTTTGAAAATACAATTTTTTTAGGCTTCATTTATAGACCTTATCAAAGACAATTGGAGCATGGAGGATTATGTAGCTCACATTTCTTAAGTGGTCATTATTAGCCTGTGGCTTTTACGAAATGATTCTCCCAGTAAAACCTTCTTACATGAATAACGCCTATGATTCCAGAGGGAGTTGCAACAAGTGTTGGAATATCAGTCCTATGGTCAAATGTTAGAACCACTGGAAAGCGACATGTCTTGCGGGGATTCCGTCGCCGCCATATATCATGAAATCATACTAGTGCCTTCAGCAAACTGGTTATTGAAATTGAATTGAGTGATTACAACTTGTTTGAAACAGGGCATAATCCCCTTGTGTTAAATAAAGGTGGGATTAACGATTGCAAACATTAAATAATCGATTTCTTAAACTATGTGAATACGTGAATGCGTGTCACACACAATGTGCTTAGAAGGTGTGATCTATTCAAGGAACATTGCTCTAAACCTGTTTAAGTTCTTACATATTCAAATTCATTTTTGTGAAATTACAAAGCAACGGGCTAGAAACTGTTAGGTTTGCCGGTTTGGCGTTTTTAACGCCCAAAACACCAACATTTTACATTTGTTTGTTTATTTCGTTTGGCGTTCAAGAATTCAAAGTAGAATTTGTCGTTTTATTTGGCGTTCGAGAATAAAACTGACTAACAGCCCTGTGGCTTTGCTTGCAGGGCAACCAAAATAGATTTATGGTTAAGGTCACACGGCAGAAATAGATCACTTGCAATGCCTAGTGCGAAGGCAGATACAGTGCACTCTCGTTATAAAGAACACTGATACACGTATAACAAAATTTCATTATAAAGAAGTAAATTTCTGGTCCCACGTCTTGGATTTCCTATGTATTTTATTGATTCTGCAACCCTGATATAAAGAAATTTCATTATAAAGAACAAATTTGATGGGTCCTGAGGACTTCCTTATATCGAGAGTGCAATGTACATTGAAATTGGCAATACCG
Source organism: Eucidaris tribuloides (assembly GCA_001188425.1). Lineage (NCBI taxonomy): Eukaryota > Metazoa > Echinodermata > Echinoidea > Cidaroida > Cidaridae > Eucidaris > Eucidaris tribuloides. The sequence continues at coordinate 26,144 of JZLH01S0145791.1, read as the reverse complement.
TGACGATGTGTGGAGTGTTATAAACTTTATACTGGTGGTGAACAAGTTGAATAACATACCACACGCTGTTCGCGCTAGCCACACTAATCTTCCCGTCCGCTGTGTGTCCGTACGTGCTGAATGTATGTGTTTATTACGGTGCAGCATCGTTGGCTCTGATGTGTGAGCTGAGCGGCGCACACGTACGCAAATATCGAATAGAGAGCAGTCCAGGCAGTGGACTGGGTTTCAATGGGTCGCCAGAAGGTTGCTGCGTTATTCCATGGATGGTAATTCTTAATGGATTAGCACTCTCGGGCGCCCTCTCCCGACCTTATCAACTCGACAAAGTTATTGAATTTTCTGGGTTTAGGACAACTACCCCCTGCGAACAACTAGCCCCCCCCCCCCCGGACAACTGCACCCGCGACAATCCCCCTCAGCGACAACTACCCCCCCCCGGACAACTGCCACCGGGACAATTTCCCCAGGACAATCCCCCCAGGACACTACCCCTCCGCACAATCCCCCTCAGGACAATTCCCCTAGGACAACTACCCCGGACAATTCCCCCCCCGGATAACTCCCCCAGGACAATTTCCCCAGGACAACTACCCCCGGACAATCCCCCGCCCCCTGGATTAATCCCCCAGGACAATTTCCCCAACATGCCCAAGACAACTTCCTCCCGGACAATTACTCCCAGGACAACTACCGCCAAAACGAATAATTATTATTACACTATGTTTCTTAGTGCTTCAAAGACTTATATGTAACTACACAATTTAGATATTTAATCAAAATAGTCATATCATAATCAAAATGGGGGTTGGGGATTGGAATAATTATACCAGAAGTGTAAATTTTCTTACTTGATTCATTGATGAATTAATCGTTAATACAGAAATAATTAAAATAAACAAATCTTTCTTTCTTTTCCTTTTTTTCTCTACCAGTTTCAGCAAATTAGGGATCCCTCGCACGTTCCGCATGTATTCATAAGTCCCCCACAAAATTCAGGTCCCTGCTCCTTTCCCAATACCACTAATTCAGCAACTGAAATAAGAAAACAGGGCAGGGAGACAGTTTCAATGAGTGGTTTCGACAATTAAGTTGCATAATATCGTAATAAAATTTATGCAGGAAGTGGGGAAAAGACGGCTTTCCATAAAAGCCTGCATGCACATGCAAATTCTGCGCTGTTTTCAGTTAAACCGTGGCAGAAAACTAGAGTTGCTTCACAGACGACATTTAGAGCTCGTCGTACAGCTGTCGATTCTAACTTGTGTTTCGAGACAACCAGCGCGAAATATGGCGGTGTTCGTGATACGGGCCCCAGTCTACCCGGCAGGGACAGGTCTATCATAGGCAGAATATCAGAGCACGCGCGAAGCCTTGGTATGCAAATTAATGTTACGCGTGGATTTGTGCAGATGAGGCGAGCGACATACAGGGACCTTACGCCCCCCCCCCTCCTCTCCCGGGGGGCACTCAAATTATATTTTGACGGGGTGCGCTCTAGGGGCGCGCCTCACTGAAATCCTGAAATAAGGGTCTAGGTAGACCGAGGGCTTCGACCTGTGTATCGCGTCCGGTCGTTTTTCAGATGTTTTTATCGACGATTTTGCCGACATTTAATAGGTCCTAGTATCGACTCTCTACACAGGCCGAAAGCTACGTAGCCTCCGTAACACTGAACTTTCGCTCACGGTATGACTGAAAAGTAGTCATTCCCAAACAGACGGAAAATGACCGATTTTACACCATTTCTAATATTCACAAGTGAAAAATCACTCCTAATAGCCCACCCCCGTCATGCCTATAATGATTCCATCTTTATTTCGTCGTCAAGATAGTGTTCCTCAGGACCTAGCTCTGCAGTTCTCGTACGTGATTTGTTCGCTGATGCCAAAGCTCTGATGCCAAAATGGTGTAAAATCGGTCATTTTCCGTCCGTTCGGGGATGACTATACTTTTCAGTCATACCAAGAGCGAAAGTTCAGTGTTACGCAGGCTACGTAGCTTTCGGCCTGTGTAGAGAGTCGATACTAGGACCTGTAAAAATGTCCGTCAAAATCGTCCGATAAAACCTCTGAAAAACGACCGGACGCGATACACAGGTCGAAGCCTTCGGTCTAGGGTCTAGGTAGCTGTCAAAAAGAATAAAAATATACAGTCTTCGGAGCTAAGGAGCCCTGAAATTGGGTGTATACAGGACTGAGGAGCCGACAAGAAGCGCACGTATACATTTTTTTAAAGCCATGCAATTTACAATTAGTCGGTCTCGCACCTTCGCTTGCACCTTCGCTCGCACAACTGGCCAGGGATGCCAGACAATGGGCCGTATGCATAAAAAAATAGTATTTGCTTTTTTCTAGCCTTTTGCTTGAATCCATATGCATAAAAATTAGGAATTGCTTGCAAGCACAGATTCTTGCTTGCCTGCAAAAACATTTTGAAACAAAGGTTGTTCTTGACAATCTGATAGTTTGCCCGAGGTTTGCAGGTTTGTCTGGTATGACAAAAACAAGAATATGCAAATTGATTCCAACCATCATACACTCCAGAAATATCAGTAGAATCGTTCCTCGATGGTCACATGATAAAGAAACATCCATAAATTTGTATACATTAGTGAAGTTATCTTTCGTAACTCCCATGACAGGAAATGCTTCTCCTCTCACACGTAATATTTCAATACATTATACGAAACCCGCCTTTGTGCTCCCATGAAAGTAATGGACCGTATATATAAAAAACACTTGCCAACGTCCTTCAAGCCAAAGATGGATTTCAAGCGATTGCTTTTTTTTTCGAATGCATAACTTGCTTGTGTTCAAACCGTTTTCTTGCCATTCGTGAGCAATTCCTACAAGGTCTCCACAACCATATAATATAGCAACGTCACGGCGGTGCGAACAACAACAAAGGCCAGATCCGACGAGTCGAATACGTATGGGAAGAAGCCTCCCATCTTCACAACTCGCGGTCAACGTACAAAAATACATTTTGAAAGATGCAACGTACCTCCAGGATTGAGTTAAATCTTTAACCCCCTTCCTGAAATATTTTCCCCAAATTTTTTCTTGATATACCAGAAATAGTATTTCTTGATTTATTCTCCTTTTGTGCAGCTTTGGTTTGGTCTAAATACGAGCATGGACATGTTTTAAACTCGAATGTCATTATTAAGCAAAAGCGGTCAAGCTGGTATTGAGGAGCTTGGAAAAAACCCAAGCAAATTCTTGTCAGAACAAGGAAAAGGTTCTTTTTATGCATACGTTTTTTAAGCAATTTCTTTCACCTGTTGCATGAGCTTGATTTTGCTTGACAGCCAATTGGTGGTGCCTTGAAGCAATTCCTTACAAGCAATTGCTACTTTTTATGGCATATTGGCCCAATGAGTTCTTTTTTGGCAGGCGCGCGCTGGGGCATCGATCCGTGTTTCGGATGGGGGGGGGGAACAAAAGTGAAAAAAACTGTCAAAAATGTTCGTTCCAAATTGCTATGCAGGATTTTGCGCGCGAAGCGGGCCGAAAAACTGACAATTTTGTACATTTAATAGTATTTTTATTTCCAATGCTTTAAAAAAATGCATTGTGTATTGTGAATTTTTCAAGTTGTCAAAAATATTGGGAGGGAGGGGGGAAAATCGATATGTTTGCCTCCCAATATTTTCATTGGGGTGGCGACTGCTCCCTTGTCACCCCAGGATCGACGCCCTGTGCGCGCGTACTGTAATCAGCTAGCGACCTCGAGATATCGAGCCGTGCACGCACCGTTTACGTACATAACAAACACGCTATCGAGCGAGTGAAGGTTAATCGTAGTTGGAGGTTGAACTTTTAAGGGTCAATGGTGCTGCACTGAGATTCTGTAAGCAGCACTTTTAGGAAATTTTTGTATCTTGAGAGCTGAAATTGCTGTCTGGAAATGGGGTCATCTATTTATGTATGTATGTATTTATTTATTTATTTATTTATTTATTTATTTATTTATTTATTTATTTACTTATGTCTCTTTTCAGTAGGGTAGCTCCATCAGTGGTTAAGCACTGTTTTCCGTGGAGGCCCTAAAAAAATACATAGAATAAGCTTACAAACATTAACAACAAGCACGACGTTTAAACAAAGCATAAGTACAATCAATGAAAAACAAGATAAAATGGACCAGCTTAATTAGGAGTTTGAACGCATATGGTGCCAAAACAAAAGAGAAAATGAAAAACTTGAAGGTGCATTTCTAATGTGATTTGGCAAACTGTTCCATAGTGCCGCACCTTCATATACGAATAACTTTGTTTTCACATTTTTCTTATTTTGGGTAAAATCAAACCTACATTTTCCGCACTGCGCGTTCTATGATTGTGCAACGATTGAGATTTGGTGAACATCTGTAAAATATAAAGTGGGCTTAGAGTTTCAAAAACAGAATAAATCATTTTGCACTTGGAAAAATTCCACCTATTTCGAATATCTACCCATTTCAGTGTATTTAAAATTTGTTGAGTTGGAGTTCTTACATTTGCACCCACAATTACTCTGGCCATTTTCTTGTGCTGTTTTACAATAATATCTACTACTTTTTGCGAACAGTGAGACCATGCATTACAACAATATTCAAATAAAGGTAAAATTAATGCATTGGCAAGAAGCTTACGTCCCTCCAAAGGTGGGTATCTTTTTAAACGACCATGTAATGCTATTCTTGATCCTGTATTTTTACTAGTTTTCGTAACATGTTCTTTCCAGTTTAATGTAGGATCTAGCCAAACTCCTAATACCCCTGTACTTGTAGGTGTAAACCTGAGAATTGTTGAATTGTTCCAATTTAATGCAGATTTTTTTTTTTTTTAGTTTGGATAGCTTTGTTTGCGAACCAAACAAAATAAATTCAGTTTTGGTTTGATTTAATGCTAAATTATTTACTTTGACCCACTCATATATTTGTTTGAGGTCGAAATTCAACGCAGCTTCAATGTCCTCACTTCTTTGACTACTATAAAATAATACAGCATCCTCTGCATATAACATCACTTGACATTTGGATACCACCATGTTCCCGTACCACCAATATACGTGAGTGCAGCCCCTCCTTCTCCCGGAGCCTCACACACACATATTTTACCCTATTTCCTTAAAAGCCCAAAATGTCTTAATATAATAGCAAAGGCTTGTAGATGTACCGTCTCCGAAATCATGCATACCAAAATGCACATTGCCCGGAGGGTCAGTTGTCGGGGGGGGGGGATGTCCTCGGGGAACTGTCCTGGGGGAATTCTCGTGGGGGGGAGGGGATTGGCTGGGGTAGTTGTCCTGGGGGGAATTGTCCTAGGGGTGTAGTTGTCCGGGGGTAGTTGTCCAAGGGGGAATTGTCCTGGGGGAATTGTCCAGATGGCAGTTATCCGGGGGAAATTGTCACTTTATACACACTAAGAAATTAGGGTACAAATTTGAACCCCTAGGGGTACAATCCTATGCAACACCGGGTGAACCCCTAGGGGTACAACTTTGAACCCCACTTTGGGGGTACAAACTTTGTACCCTAACCTAGGGTGCAATTTTGCACCCTGTGGGTACAAGTTTCTACCTTAGGGGTGCAATATTGTACCCTTTGGGTGACAATATAAAACTAAATAATGAACCCTAAGGGTTCAAAATAGGACCCGAAGGGTCTAAAACTGGAACCTAAAGGTCTAAATTTGGACCTTAAGGGTACAAAAATGGAACCTTATGGTCTAAAACTGGAACCCTTGGGGTCCAATATTGAAACCAAATGGGTCTAATATTGTACCCCAAAGGTACATTTTTACACCCATATGGGTTCATGCACATCCATACACACACCTATACTGTATGTGCACACACAAACTTGCACACACACACACACACACACACACACACACACACACACACACACACACACACACACACACACACACACAACAACAACAACAACACACACACACACACACACACACACACACAACACACACACACACACAACAACACACACACACACACACACACACACACACACACACTCATCTATCTACGTACATACAAAGCACACACATATACATTATAAGAAGCAGGGTAAAATGGATATCATTCGAGAGCCACATGTACTTTAAGATAAAATGAAAAATAAAACTTTATTTCTTGATACAGCCTCAATAACAGCAAAAACACCATTTCTTTTCAAATACAAATTTGCTACACAAGCCTTTATGGTAAAACAGATGGACAACATGACAATCTTTGCCCGGTATTCAGCTTCCAATTTCCCAAGGACGGGTGGGAATACATTATAATGCCCCCCCCCCAAAAAAAAAACAAACAAACAAACAAACAACAACAACAACAACAAACAACAACAACCACTACAAAACAAAACGAAGAAAAACAAAAAAAAAACCATACTGTATACCACATTTATCAAGTGAGTTGTTCAATACATTAGTCTCATATTACTTATTAGTCATATCAAATTAGTTGTTTAAAAATATTTCAGAGAGTTGCTGGATTTGCTAAGGAGGCAATGCTGTTTGACTTGCCTAACATGTTTTGTAATTACAGTCAGTTCAAATTGCTAAGTACTGTACAAAGATTTCTTAAGAACAAAAATGCAAGTTAACAGTATTTTTCACATTATTGCATTAATGCATCGACAGGAAAATATCGTAGTAAGACTGGTAACACAAGTTTATAGTACTTTCAGTGCAAATCTTGTAAATAGTCAAATATGAAAAATAAACATGTATTATTGCAGGATAAATTTACAGCAAAACATACAGGTACAGGGGGCCTTGATATAACAATCTATTGGGACCACAGAAATGTCTTATATTGGATTTCTTGTTATGTCAGGGTCAAAACAAGAGATTATAAAAGGAATGAGACTTGCAAAATTATCCTGTTATATCAGTTATCTTGCTACATCCGACCTCACTATGACATGATTCCCTTGTATTGAAAATATCACCTTACTTTGCAAAGGTGGATATCTTTGCACTCTTGGTGGTAATGGACTGAAGTCCTATCATCAAGTCCTCCAAAAAACTTCTGAAGCAGTTGCAATGTCTTCTTTCACTATGCGGGTACTCCTCCCAGAAGACTGGCTGCTCTGTACACCC